>JASAND010029155.1:0-16539 GCA_030248195.1 Trissonchulus latispiculum | reverse complement strand
GTTATGTATTGTTGAATCTAAACGTCTTGGCAGTCACTACAATGACTTAAACGTTTAAACATAAATTCAAGTAGCTTAAGTTATGGTATTTGGCGCCAATTGTCGCCTACAGTTTAAGTAGTCTAATGTTTATTGACTATAAGTTTGAAAGATCCTAATTCTCACAATTTTGTCAACGATAATTTTTATATCCATTTTAAGCTTATCGTGTCAAGGGGTACTGTCTCGAGAAAATGAAACTTGATGCTTAATTTTTTATATGATAATATAAAATTGTGCCAAAAATGCGTTTAAAACCGTTTAATTGGTTGCATGAGTTGTAGCATCCGTGCACAAACAAATTGGTTACGCTTTAAGGATCGGAGTGTCGAAATCTTTTCAGTAATATTTGATTTTTCATGTAAAGAAATACAAAAGTTCTCAAAGCAGCGTGGGAAATCAGAAGGCTTCACGTGGTGAGCAGGGAGAACTGTAATTTCGGAACATCAGCTTCAGAAGAGCTCCAGAGACTAGTTCTCTCTGCGCTCACAGCGCCCGTTGGCTCTCTCCTTGTATTCAGGCTTCGGCTTAGTGACTGCAGGCAGTTTTTCTTCATTGTTTATGCTCTTCGTACCTGCTGGGTCCGTGTCTCATTTCTTCGGTAAATGCTTGCTTATCTTCTGGATATCCATCATGTAGGTCCTTTCTTGCTGTGCATAGCACAGTCAGAGGTTTTATAAACTGATATTCCTGCCTGATCACCAGAGTTCTTCCTGCAATAAAAGCGTTGTTCTCCTTTTCCTGACTAAGGCTTTGCCTGAATGTTAGGCAGTATGCCATTATTTCCAGACATGCTCAGAAAATATTTTTCAACTGCAGAATCTTCGCTGCTTTGTGAATTGAAAGTGCAAATTTAAAACAATTATTTTGTTTTAAAAATGTATTAAAAATGTGAAGGAATTTGGATTGTGTGTAAGATGAGTGGATCATGAAATCACCTGCAAAATTTTCGTGTACCCCTGATTCGTGGCAGCGGTGCATCCACCAGAGCGGATCAAAGCACTGGTTCTCAAGAATAGAAATATCTGTAATTTCAAATCGGCTTCATCATTTTTCCGACAATTCGATAAAACATCAGAAAATATTTTCAGTTTTTCTTGACAAGGAAAAGTTTGGACCTGAAATTTTGGCTTATTAATTTTTTAAACTCAAAAAAAAATCGATTTCAGTTGTAGTCTGTGACAATTTGACAGAGCTTGTCCGTAAAATTATCAGTGCAGTACAGGATACAAAAACTCAAATTTTTCTCGGTGATTTCAAATGAGGGCTCAGCAGCGAGCTAACGACAATTGTACTTTAAAATTGGGGTGAACCTCGAACCAAGAATTCGGTAGCCGAAATCAGGTCTGGCATATTGCACAACTATTTTTGGCAAATTGACTGCAGGTGGGGTCTAAGTTAGTAGTTAAGTCGCTAAATATTTGGGTACATTATTTGCTTTTAAAGCACAATTTTGCTCATCTTGAGCGACCAAGTTCTTGTAATGACGATGAGTGAAAATTTGACTCAATCGGTGATTTTTGAGTAGATTTTTTGACACTTTTGCTCATCTTGGTGACACTTTTGCTCTCACTCAAAAGTGAGAGCAAAAGTGTCACCCAAAAGTGAGAGCAAAAGTGTCACCCAAAAGTTGAGTCAAATCACTACTCAAAAGTTGAGAGTCAAATCACCACCCAAAAGTTGAGTCAAATCATCACTCAAAATTTTCACTCATCGTCATTACCATTGGGAGCAAAACTGTCACCCAAAAGTGAGAGCAAAACAGTCACCCAAAAATGAGAGCAAAGGTGTCACCCAAAAGTGAGAGCAAATCGGCACCCAAAAACCGGGAGCAAAATGGCACCCAAACTGGTCCCAGATGATGTCTCTATTACTACTAGCGACTTAACTACCTAACTTAAGAGATTACCTGCAGTCTATTTGCCATTAAAATAGTGCAGACAACAGTGTAGTACAATGTAGACCTGATTTCAACACAGGGTCGTTGGTTCGGGTTCGTATATTTTTGGGCTTTAAAAGTACAATTGTCGTTGAAATTCATTCACTTGCTACAATTACATCATTTAGCCCAAAAAAGATTTTGGAAAAGTCGCGGCGTGAAAATTTGAGTTTTGGAGTAATTGGCTTTAATCCGCCATACCTTGCACTGTGGGTGCCCTGCACGGACAAACTTCTAATCAATCGAATCGTCTCACGGACACCACAACTTTGCTCTTGAGAGTATTCTTCGATTTTTTACGGTTTAAAGATAATAAGGAAAATTGATTTTCGAGGTCCAAAACTGGCCGTTTTTCGATTACGTCAAGAAAATGAAGTAAACGCGAGCTAGCAGGCGAATCCAGGAATGATACAAACACTAATCATAAAGAAATATATGAGAAATGCCTGCCTGCAGTCACTAGGCAAAGTCTTAGTCCGAAACAGGAGAGAGCCAATGGGCGCGCTGAGCGTTCTTGCCCAGGGAGAACTATTCCCTGGAGCTCCTGCCTCATGATCCTTGGATGACGTAGTTCTTGATCCACCACTTACCTTTCTTTGAACCGCTCTGGTTTATTTTATAGTGGTATGCGGGGATGGTGCCGCTGCACACCAGTTTTTGAATCAAGGAACGGTATTTTGCAGAAAATTTGCAGATTGAGTGGACTTCATGATCCACTCATCACACACAATCCAAATTCCTTCTATTTTAATAAATTTTTAAAATAAAATAATTGACCTAAATTTTACTCAATTGGTGGAAGACTTGTCATTTCCAGTCTGTTTCCCGTCCGCTCACCAAAGCTTAGCGGATTCTCGTACAGTTGAAAATAGTTTTCTAGTGTCATAGAGAAATAATGAAAAACGCCTGCCTGCAGTCACTCAGGCAAAGCCTTAGTCCGAAACAGGAGAGAGCCAACGGGCGCTGTGAGCGCAGAGAGAACTAGTCTCTGGAGCTCTTCTGGACAGTCAGGCAGGAGCTCTATTTATCAGTTTATCAAAACCTCTCTGACTGTGCTATGCACAGCAAGAGGACTGCAGTGTCCAGTGGATCTCCGTAGAGATACAAACAGCATTTACATCAAGAAAATGAGGTAAACGCGGGCCAGCAGGTGGATCCACGAAGGATACAAGGCATTAATCATAAAGAAATAATGAAAAACGCCTGCCTGCAGTCACTAAGCCGAAGCCTTAGTCCGAAACAGGAGAGAGCCAACGGGCGCTGTGAGCGCAGAGAGAACTAGTCTCTGGAGCTCCTCTGGACAATCAGGCAGGAGCTCCAGGGAATAGTTCTCCCTGGGTAACAGCGCTCACCGCGCCCACTGGCTCTCTCCTGTTTCGGACTAAGGCTTTGCCTTAGTGACTGCAGGCAGGCGTTTTTCATTATTTCTTTATGAAAAGTCAAATATTGCAAGATTTCGACACTTTCAAAATCACTGGTCCGTCGGTCAAGTATTGATCATATTTGTAGTGCTAAAAGCACATATTATGCCAAACCGAGAGTTTTCTGCGTCATCTGTGCCTACGCACAGCAACGACAATGTGAGATTTTGAAAATAGCAACCAGATTGTTTTGTGCACGGATTTCTCTCAACTCATGCAACCAATTAGAAAACGGTTTTAGGCACGCATTTTTGGCACAATTGCCGAGGGCTATTTTTATGGTATCGCGTTTTGTCTTTCCGTTCTAAAGAAATAAGCATCAAGATTTCATTTTCCTCAAAATCTTGAGGTTACCTGATCACTAAAAGATTATAGATAAAATAGCCCGAAGGAAGACGTTTCTTTTGAAGCCTGAGTTGGTCGCTTTTGTCTAGCTTTCCCACATTTCGAGAAATCCATGTTTAAAAATTGCTTTCCTGTTATCGCATATTTCAAGTCGATGAGTTGAAATGAGACAGGTATACCCTACCTAGCTGTAGCAAGCACATTCTAAGCTTTAAAATGATATAAAAATTATCGTTGAATTCTAAAAATTTGGCAGATTAGAGTCTTTCAAAATTTGCTGCAAATACCAGAACCAGCACCTTAAACTAGACTTCTTTAAAAAATTTGATCCAGAACTAAACGTATTAAACTACTTAAACTGCTTAAACGGCTTAGTGGCATAAACTACTTAACTTAAGCTACTTAATTTAAGTGTTTAAGTAGTTTAAGTCATTTATTTATGAAACGAACTTTTTAGAACTTTAAGTTTAAGTCGTTTAAGGTTGTGATTCCTCTTTGGGCACCTATTGTAGTTTGACGGCATAAATCAAAATTAAGTTTGATGAAACTTTCCAAAAACACTTATTTTAGCGCAGCTCCGTTTCAGAACTTGGACATTTGCGTTCAGGGTAGTTTTTGCCAATTCTTGACAATTTGACAGCAGATGTACTGTTATAACTGTATTCATTTGAAAGACCTCGTTAGGCTCTACTTTGCTTTTTGAGACAACTTTCTAGCTTTTCTTTTTCGTGAGATACAGCCAACGTTCTTATTTTGGTGTTCAAAAGTCGTTATTTCTGCAGAAATCAATTAACGTATTACTACTTAAGCTACGCAAAGCGGAAGATTAAACTATTATAGAAATTATTTAATATCTAGAAGAACTGTGCATTTTAGTGAAAAACGAAAAAAACGAAAATTCAAAATCATGTGCAAAAGCAAGGGTCCTGTATTAAACGTCTGTCCTACAAAAAGGATCAAGCAGCTTTTGTACAAGAACTACTCATGCTCTTACTTAATGGGTCTTTGCAAACGTGATTACTCTTTTATATTTACATTTATAATTTACAAAGAAAAATTGGAGAGCGCGGCCATGGCCAGGATTGAACATTTCCTTTGAAAGCGAATAATAACACAAAACACAGGTTAACAAGTGGTTGTGGGCCGCCAAAGAAAGAATACGGCATTTGAAAATCTAAAGTCTGACCAAAAAATGTAGGGAGCGAAATTGTTTTGTTTATACTGAACTACCGGTACATTTTGCTACAGCAATGTATATATTTTCTGAACCGTCATGACAAGAACTTTCTTTTGGTTGAAAAAATTTTTTAAAAAATTAAAATTCATCAAAAGAAGCCGATTTTTTAAGTTTTGAAAGATCAGTACAAGACAGGAACTAGCCAATCGGTGGAAAATTAGCCAATGTCCCAAACATAATGTATCGCAAATATCAGCTAATTTCGTCAAAAATTGCGATAGTTATTCAATTATTTCGATTTTCAAAATCCTTTGATCTTTGCCGCTTTTCCAACTTTGACTGGCGATTACTCGCGACTCACTCAATGAAAAAATATTTCAATTGGATTTTCAGGACCGCTTACGTGTCAGCTTTACTGTGATATACGTGGTTTTTCATAATTTGAAAATAGATTTTTTTGAAAAATACCACTTTTTGACCCAAAATTTCGACAATGCGAATCCAGCAAAAGTGGGTAAAAATAACATTACCATAAAGTTTAATCTGAGCTGAATCCAACGATATAAAGTTTTCGTTGCTACGACTTATATTGTACCCGCAACGAATTTTTAAACAATTTAGCTTTTTAGCTGGTTTTTGGCTAGTTTACACTATTTGCGGGAAATCAATGCTTGCAAAATATAGCACAACTTGTCAGAAATCAGCTGAAATAGGGAATTGTTTAAAAATTCGTTGCGGGTGCAATATAAGCCGTAGCCACGAAAACTTTATATCGTTGGATTCAGCTAAGATTAAACTTTATGGTAATGTTATTTTTACCCACTTTTGCTGGATTCGCATTGTTGAAATTTTGGGTCAAAAAGTGGTATTTTTCGAAAATATCTACTTTCAAATTTTGAAAAACCACATATATCACATTAAAGCTGACACGTAAGCGGTCCTGAAAATCCAATTGAAAAATTTTTGCATTGAGTGAGTCACGAGTAATCAAGTTGGAAAAGCGGCGAAGATCAAAGGATTTTGAAAATCGAAAAAATTAAATAACTATCGCAATTTTTGACGAAATTAGCTGATATTTGCGATACATTAAGTTTGGGACATTGACTAATTTTCCACCGAACGGCTAGTTCCTGTCTTGTACTGATCTTTCAAGATTTAAAAAAATCGGCTTCTTTTGATGAATTTTAATTTTTTAAAAAATTTTTTCAACCAAAAGAAAGTTCATGCCATGACGGTTCAGAAAATATATACATTGCTGCAGCAAAAATGTACCGATAGTTCACTATAAACAAAACAATTTCGCTCCCTACATTTTCTGGTCAGGCTTTAGTTCGTTGGTATGTTCGCTAATAGTTTTCGTATACGAGCTTTAGATTTAGTTTAGTTTGTTGTGCTTGTAAGAAAAAATAAACCCATGGCAGCGGTTACAGAGAACCTCCCCTTGGTGATGTCGTTGAATAACTAAGCTTACTCTGGTAATAAATAATTCGCAGTTAAGGGGGGGTCGCTTTGGGTCAAAATCGATAGTCACGGATTTCGCTCATTTCCACACACAATATAGGTACATATGTTCTCAAAAACAAGACAAAACATTAGAATTCGAAACCAAACAATGACAGAGATATTCAGCTATAAAGTTGAAAAACTTGAAAATCACTGCGATTTGCCCTCCAAAGTCATGTTGAGACAGAACGGTAGCGAAATTTTGGTCAACTAATATGGCAATTTAATTCTGTGGGTTGGCTAATACTTTAGTGCTAAAACGACTCCGGAATATCCATCCAGTCGTTCACAGTACATTCATCAATTGTGAACTGAGCCTTCTTCAGCTAACTGTGCCCTCAAACTTTAACTTACTCTAACTTTCAGATACTACATTTCAGACACATAGTTCTATTAGAAAAGTTGCTCAGCTCATCAGTAGCTATCGAATGATACCCAATTTGTCTATATTTTGGAAATTTCAAAAATTGACTTTTGTGACCTAGAAGAGATCAAAGGAGCCGACACGACAGAAAGGTTCTGCCTTTAAGCATTTGCCTTCACCTTAATGTCAGGCAGGCATTGAGAGTTTTATATGCCAATTTTGGTGACTTTCGAGTGGGTGACGATTGAGAAATTATTAAAAAAACGTGAAAATTGTGCAAAATGATGATTTTTGGCAAAATTAGCCCATTTTGTGGCATGTTTTTTGAGAGCACTACAAACGGCAGAAATTTGCACCTACTGTCATAAAAATTCTATGTATGCGTAGAGTGCAACTTTCTATAAGCGACTTCTGTAGCTTTTGCCAATCGTGCAGGAGAGGCGAATATGTTTTGCTGGTCCTGTTTTTCGTGGTAAAAAAAGCACTAATTTTCCGAAATTTTGACTTTGAAAAATCGCCAAAAATCCGACACTCAACAGAATTATTCCAGAAGGGTTATTTGCACTCTCTGATATGTCCTTAACATGTACAACAAGGTTGCAGCGCTGTATCTTGCCTAAACCTACGTCTAAAAACATTACTCAGCACAATCAATTTAAAATGATTTTGAAAGTAAGGGCACATTGTTTGAACTTGAAAACCGGAAATTCTTGCGGAGTGGTTAGACCTTGGCTGTAGTTTTACTGAGCATAGCGGGGAGGGAGTTTCGGAGAAAATGTCGTATATGTCAAATGTCTTGGACTCGCCGTTAAGATCCTGTGAAAATATATTATCTACGTCAATTAGAGAAACAAGCTAAAAGAATGTAATTGTATACATTATAGAGGTAGAAGGGTTGGAGGAATCACTTACACTTTTTACCACGTAGCCCTTCCACGAATGCAATATACGGATGTGTATAGCATCAAACATTGTCTTTATATATATTTATGTCCCTGGGCTGATTTCTGACATTACTGCTACCGAACAATAGAAGAATCGAAGGTGTACAATCACCCTTGAAGAGAACAATTTTAGTCAATAGGTTTTAGTAGCAGTTGTTTGTTATCTGTTGCAAGTGGCTAACAAATATTTCCTATTAGTAGATCAGCCTAATAAATCCCAGCGATACAAGAACAAAATAAAGAAAGGAAAGTACACTGAAAGTATCAGATTAGAGCATTTTGGAAACCTAATTTAGGAAGAACATCGGCAAGTCATGAATAAAAACTACATACTGACGTATGCAAATGTTGTTAAAGTGGAAACTAATTACAGCTGACAGCGGCGCTGTAGCGTTATGTCTCTTGGATAGTGCGTAAAGGACACAGCTGCTTTCCTAATCTGCTGGCTTTTAGCAAGTCGGTAGAAGGAAGTGGTTAATGTAATTAAGATAAATCAATTAATGAAATCTAACTAATAGATACAAAATGGTCAAATACAATTTGACATTATGATTAGTGGGAAAAGAGGAGTGAACATGAACTCGTTATTAATTAATTAATTAAGTCATAAAATCACGTAATGGACGTGTTATAAATAGCCATTTATGGTCAACCACTAATTATTAATTTTTTCTTAAACACATAAGTATAGGCGTTAGGAGTGTGATGGGGAATATATACTACTAATATAATTTTGTAGGTATGATACTGCTAAGATGGATAATTATTTAAAAGAAGCCAAGTGGTTCTCTTCAAAAGAGTTGCCATTTCTTGATCAAATGATGGGAATGATCTATCCAGGTCCCTACAAATTTAGCTACTATAATTTGGACGATGCTGCAGCGAACGGCAACATTATTCCGTTGGCCCTAAATTTGGACAATCATTTGATCCGGAAAAACATCACGTTGAACCAGATGATGGAAATCAATGGAATTGAATGTACTGAGATTGTGACAGCGTGCAACAGTGAAAATGGCGGTCGTTTACATGGTAGAAATTGTTGTGCTATTTTAAGCAAAATGGCTCCTTATATATATGGTATCAGCGGCTTCGTGCAGAAAGCGGCAGGGCTCAACTATGGTGAGTTTTCAATGTACATGGAGTTTATAGTCGTCTGTAATTATTTAAACCTGCGGAGTTAGCTAGATTTTTTGGAAAATACTGTAGACTGGAAGGAAGTGTCGATAACAGTTGCGGAAGTTTTAGAAATACAAAGACATGACGCATTCACATTGTCAACGAGCGAGAAAGCCAGTTTCAGTTTAATAAAGCAGGACAGGTTTTAAAGCAAAACACCGTAAAATTCGAGAGATGTCATAAACTGAAATCTAAAATCTAGAGTTCAAAAGTTCTTTCGTTCTTCAATGAAGAGAAGTAGAACCAACTTGCGACTGAATAATAACTTGTCTGCAAAGGATGCCGCCCGTTTGGGCCACTTGATTTTATTTTCTGCACTTAATTTAGGCGTGTATCTGGAGTTGCAGACACCAACCAGGCTATGGAATGATTATATACTACCAATGAATGATGGGTTCATGCTGGATTTATCTTACCACAGCAGAATTGACGATAATATGGCGAGTTACAACACACATATCCAAGCTGGAGCGATTACCAGTGTATCGTTGGAGTATAGTAGGCATATCCATATCAACAGTAAATCCAGCCATTGCGATGACAAATCACTAAGTTATCAGCTTTGTCTAGCCAAGTGCATGAGAGACAACTTAAGAAACATCGCAATAAAAAGCTTTGGAAACACCTGCAACTGCAGACCTTCCTTCGCAATAGACATCTTAAGCAATCTAGAAAATTTAGCGATACCTGAATGCAACGTTTCCAGCAACCTCTATTGTATGGCCCTGAGTGTGTATGCAGCGACGACTAAAAACAGATCATTGCATGTCAACAATTGCCAGGAACGGTGCCATCCACCATGTACTGAGCACACCTTCAAAAGGACGGTAACGTATTCCAGGTTAGTCAATGCTAGAACTAAAAGCCTTTGTTTTAGATAAGTTCAAATTGGAAATTAGTTTTCTGGTCACTTGAAATGTGAAGACAGATATCAAGTGATCATTAAGGCGATGATTACTTTTGTAAACATACTGTCACCAAAAAGTTCAAATCATGTTAGAAATTAAGGAAGCTTTTTATCGAGGCGCTTAGCACATTCAGGCACCCATAGAGAGCTTTTATGTGCTGCTCTCCGCAGTCTGTAGAACGGCAGACAAGAGGCTGAGAGACGAATTTCACGGACAAAAACATGACTCCCAAGCGGTTCTGACGTGCGTTTATTGGCCCATTAACTCAACGATAAGGTGACCACAGTCACACACAGGCCAGCTGAGATCTTAGGCACAGATAACTATTGCCCCCCGCATATCAACAGTGACTAAGATGGCGGAAATCTACGTACCCGCTCGGAGGATGTGGGAGCAAAAATAGATGAGTCAGAGGAAAAAGGAGAAGAAGTGATAATGGAAGGAGGGTAGGGATGGTCGAGCACTCAAACAGGATAGTAGGAAAATCTGCCAATACTTTAGACTGTAAAAGTTTACTATACTTTAGCTTTTAACTTGGCAGATTGAGAACAGCAACAAACACAAGAGGACCTTTTTCACCCCCCCCCCATGCCAATTACTCTTCTCAATCCGACATAAACATGGCTAAATTTCGATCATTGAAGACCAAATGTCAAACTTAATTTAAGTAAATAGGGATCATTTTATTATTTTGTTAAGGAAGCTTGAATTGTATATCGTGTGCAAATACACCCAGTTAATTTTGAATGCCATTTGAAGTATGTAGGCATAGGATCAGTTTAGTATTCAAGTTTTGATTTTGAACAACAAATTTAACAGCAAACCGTTTTTACTTTGAAATGTCAGTCAGACATTAATGTATCACATTGATTAACCCCATAACTGTTACCATACCCACTACATATGACCGTGAAGGGCTCAGCCTATATGGTTGTGTGCTTTTGAAAATGAAAAACAGCCAAACCTGGGGCACAACTCACACGGCTTAGGCTTGTTTTTGAAACTTGCAACTACGTTACCCCAACCTAGACCTTAAATTACCTACTTACCGAACTAAACAGATCTAGACCTAGCTAGAATACGAAAGGCCAAGTGGCCGTAATACAAAATTTACTATAAAAGGAGAATGGGAGAGAGATATCAGAAAATAATAATGAATTTGGATGAATACTTGCAAGTTACAAGTATTCCAGAAAAATTCCAGATGAGATATGAGGAATGGGAATCATAAAATAACGGCAAGTATAATTGTAGCAAGCCCCAGATAGATTTTGGGAACCCCCGTCAGACATATCACCAGGTCAGCGGCCTTGTGCTATTCTGCTCTGAAGTTCCAATGCGCTCGAGAGTTGTAGAGGTAGGAGAGAGAAAACGAAACAGAGCATACAATTGAACCCCAGATGCTTAGAGAAAAACCAACAGGCCAGCAGCAAACCAACACAAAGACAGAAAGATAGAATGCTGGAGGGCGCCATACTGATTGCTATATTACGTGACAGGCCTCCAGCCAATCAAGTTTTAGAAGAATTTTGAAAGAGAATTTGTGGGCGTTACTAGAGAGATGCATGCTCTATCTTTGTGCGAATATAACGAACATTGACTGTTACATGAACTTAGACAATTTCACATACAGTTTATGAAGTTTATGAACGAGAGACTTAAACTAGGGCTAATTTTTAGTGGAGAATCTTTTTAAATAATAAAATAAATATGACAGTAGGGCATCTCCGCCCTATTGTACATTTGTGGGGACTGGATCATTAGTCAAACAGGCCATCCTAGCTTTAGTATTGAGCATTACCGAGGGCTGTTGTACGTTTCACGCCTGCAGTGCGTTTAATGCTTTTTTCTACAAACGTCAAAACTCACAGACAATAGAAACTTGAGATGGGTAGATCAAAGACAATGACCTGGCTGACTGTCTCCGCAAAATGAACAAAATATAAACTGTAGAAATCATTTTAGGGTGGTGGAATCCTTTTGTGCAGTGCTTCTGTGATAATTTTTTGAAACGCTATAACTTACGCAATTTTGGGGGTTGGAAAGAGCTTACTTATAACCTGTACACTAGCATGAGCTTACGAAATTAGCAAAATTAGCACAAAACTAGCCAAAATTTTCTGGCATACCGACATCTGATAGGCTGAATACAGACCAAAAATTTTTGAACATCGATTTCTCAAAACTGTAGAATCGGCCAAAATTTTTTTCTTGTGCCATGATATGAAGGACATATGGGCCGAGGGACATTTTTCGGATTTGGCTCAAGAAGCCTCAATACTCCAGAAAATCCGTCAAATGTGCTGTGACACGAAATTTTGCAACTTTCTAATCAGTTTTCTCGCAACCGGAAATGAACCGAACAACTAACAGTACACTGTGTGTGTGTGTGTGTGTGTGTGTGTGTGTGTGTGTGTGTGTGTGTGTGTGTGTGTGTGTGTGTGTGTGTGTGTGTGTGTGTGTGTGTGTGTGTGTGTGTGTGTGTGTGTGTGTGTGTGTGTGTGTGTGTGTGTGTGTCTGTGTGTGTGTGTGTGTGTGTGTGTGTGTGTGTGTGTGTGTGTGTGTGTGTGTGTGTGTGTGTGTGTGTGTGTGTGTGTGTGTGTGTGTGTGTGTGTGTGTGTGTGTGTGTGTGTGTGTGTGTGTGTGTGTGTGTGTGAGAGAGATACTTTACCTCTAGTTTACCTTTGAATCATTTTTTCCTTTGTGTTCTTCTACGTATTATGCGGGGTGATGTCTGTGATATGTGCACATATTTTGTGCCTTTTCGGGGTAATTTTTATATTCTTGTACGGGAGAGTTGTGTATTTTATGCTGGTTTATTGAGCCGACAGATTACGCTATGACCCAATATACGGATTTTGCTAGTACATCTGTGTGGGATTTTGTGCATTTTGCGTATTTTGTAGCACCCTTTTGCGCAGCTTATTTATTCTAATCAGGGGTTTCGTGCACTTTTCTTGTGGAGTTTTCTTGTGTGATAGTTTTTTAACCAACTATTTTACTTGTTAGATTAATTATTATTAATTATTATTATTAATTATTATGGGTAGACGGCGAACAAACCGAACGTTTAGCATCAATAATGCTCCGTCCCCACGGCCACAAAGACAGCCGACTTATTAACTTGGACGATTCTTGGGAATGCCCACCTCCCGTGCGACCTAGCCCGCCTGAGGAACCGGCGCGACGGCGGGCAACTTCGAGGGACCCGACGTCTCCACCACGAGTACTGTTGGCGGCTTCGGGACAATACTGTCAGCAGATTCACACGCCTTCGGTGTCCTAGTGGAGAATCAAACGAACCGGACCGCCCCAACCTAGCCAGCAGCTGTACCCGGCCCGGCCCGGCCCCTGATGGTACGCATAAAGCATAAAGCTTTCCAGTTGGCTGGCTAACTTCGAGGCTACTGTGAAGATTTATGAGGTTCCCTCGACCTTCAAGTACCAGTAATGACGATGTATGACGAGAAGGTTTGGGATACCTCCGGATAACTCTGAAAGCTTGGTGGTCCTGCTACGGCAGCTATGCGAACCACTGCCGGTCACAACGGAGCAGTATGCGGAACAGTTCTATGGACGTTACCAGCAGACCAAAGAGCAGGCACATTATTTTGTGGCGGCCTTACGCGTTCTAACCGTGAAGGCATTCTCTCATGAAACGGTTATGGACAGGGCAAAGAACTGGTTGTCTAGTTTCGACGAGGGCTTCGACAAGAGCTGCGAGGCAGACAGGCGGCCTCCCTAGCTGAAGTCCAGTGTTGGCAACATGTCATGGAATATGATTTGATCACGAGGGCATTGCTTATCGTAGAAACAGTCCAAGCAGAAATGGAGAAGGAACA
This sequence comes from Trissonchulus latispiculum, assembly GCA_030248195.1. Classification (NCBI taxonomy): domain Eukaryota; kingdom Metazoa; phylum Nematoda; class Enoplea; order Enoplida; family Ironidae; genus Trissonchulus; species Trissonchulus latispiculum. Next base: position 2,878 of record JASAND010029155.1, on the reverse strand, counting down.
GGCAGCAGTGGCCTATGCAGCTCAAGCAGGGGTGCAGAAGTGTTGTGCTGTGAATCAGGGTCGTGTTACTCCTCAAAACACAAGACAAGGACAACAGGCACAACCCGGCACAACCAGACAATCTCGGCCCAAGTGAAATTACGGAATGAGTTCGAACGGGTGATTGACGCACCCGACCCTCTGGTTCGTACAGTAACGTTGGGTAATTTGTCTTTGACTAGCCCTCCTCAAGGCGCGGAAACAAAAGACGCCTCACAGGAAGAGGGTGAGCGTGCTGTAGCTGGTGGAGACCGCCAGGCTACCGAGCAGGATGAACAGTCAGAACTGGACTCAGATCTCCAAATTATGGAAGAAGTCGGATAGGAAGAGCTGGAAGAAGGTCAATTGTCAGAAGCCCAGGTAACAGGCCAGGCGTCGGGACAACTACCGACTGCCGCCCCTGCAGTGCCTGCAGTGGACGAAGCTGCCTGCCCACCACCTGCCCCACGTTGGTTGCTCCCATACATGCGTTGACATCGTTTAACCCATTCCGAAGAGAGAAATATGACCAGTTGGCTGGCCAGTTGCCGCCCTATACGGGCAGTCTGGTCCGTCATAGATAGTACGGGGTTGAAGATCTTGGGGACGGTTTTGATGCAGCGGCGTCAGCCCTTGGACATGCTCTGACTGAAAGACCTGCGGACATTCCATCCCCACGGCTCACATTTTCCCACATCAGGAACGCCCCAGATTATACCGATACGGTGGTGATTTCCTCCTTTTCCCAATTACTGTATCATTTTCCGGATCTGGTGACCATGATCGCGGAATCCCAGCTGGTGGCCTTCGACGTTGAAGGTGGAACCGGATTCCAGTTCTCTATGCCTGAAGCGGCTACGGTCACTACTTTGCAGTTCATGGGACCAGTGATGTGGATGGAGGGATAACGCCCAAGCTGTGTGTGGTGATGGTTAGCTATATTTTGGCCCAGCTGAAGCATTTCCTCTTTTTGCAGTTGCTTCAGCTCCTGTTTGACCCTGCCCTGAGGACATATTTTATGTCAGTGAATGCCCCTGCGGATGCCAGATGGGGGGCAGAGGTTTTGGACTCCAGGACCTGGAACCCGCCTCATTGAATTGCAGGAGTTCTGGATTCATGCATGGAAGTTGCGACGGTCCAGTACCTATTGTTATCAGCGGTATCAGGTACTTTTGTTAACGCCTGAAAATATCCAGTGGAACATCTACCGTTTTATTGAAACGACTGGCAGAGGTTTGAAACATCTGGCGTCGAAGTGGAAGCTGCCCAATTCTAAACTCAAGCAATGTTGTACGCTGGGGTTTCCGACGTTCCCGCATGAAGGCAATGTGCAATTGCGGATGTGGAAACTACATCCTAGATTGCCCGGCAAGTTGCGGTTTTGTAGAATTATAGAGATAACACCGTGGCCCTGCAGTTGGCCACAATCCGGAACGCCTATGGCCCGCAGGAAGTGGCAAAGCTTTAGAATATTCGCCAACGGGGGTTTGGTTCCCACCGAACAGCCAGGTCATCTACACCTAAGACCTCTCGAGCCGACGCAAGTTTGCGCAATGCGCAAGTTTATAATCAGTGGAAGGTCCGACTTAAGGTGCTGCAATACCGTAATGTGGCTGCCGATGAGCCACTAAGGCGGGACCCCCTTTGATCTTTTACTCCTGATCTGGGTGAATGTGCTAATCCCGCTGATCCGCTTCCAGAAGTGGTCTATAGACACCTGCAAGAATTCTATCAAACTTGGTTACGTTGGCGTTTCCGACCAGACACGTTGCCTGAGATAGATTGGGCTCGTGTCCGGCATTCGTGTGACGGGCTTCGTTTCCCTATGGACCCCAGTAGACTCCTTGTCGCTTGTCCTTGTCCTTGTCCACTACTTGTCCCACAGGCAAAACAGCCTCCTAGGCCCAGCCGTCATGCACGTCAGAGGCAGGAAATGTATGAACTATCCCAGAACCGGATGAAGAATCTGAGGTTGTGAGAATCATTGCCCCAGGTTGTGATGGTCAGGCCGAAAGAGTACCGATTATACCTCATAGCGGAGATCGACTGGCTCGATCATCGTCATCGGCTCGAGAAAGGGACACTCAACTGCAATCCTGGCAAGACCAGCAGTAGCAACGGCAACCGTTGCAAGGTCAGTTCAGGACGGAACAGCCCCAGCCTTTGTTGTGGAAGTCTCGTCAGATAACGTTTTTGGGCCGTTATTCTGCTCGCAGAACGCCACCTTCAGCCCCGAAAACGACGCGTGACCGACGACAACCATCGGTTCCTCCAGCAACAATGACTCGCAGCCAACCCGCAGTAGCCAAGGTTGTGGATAAGCATGGTTCAGTCGGCGCACATCTGGCGCGCCAATTCCACTTTCCTGTGGTACTATTGATGACATCTTTGATCCGGCTCTACAATAGGCTGCGGTATTGGTGTGTCGCAAACAGTTGGTTTTCCCCACAGCCTACACCGGATCAGTTTGTGTTACCAGCTCAGCAGGCACAGCCGTCTATTACAGTCTTACGCACGGAAGTGGAGCTGAGACAGCTGGGGTTGACCCCATCGCTGTATGAACTCCTCGCACCATTGGTATGGCCGATGTTAGATCTTTTTCGATCTTCGATCGTTTTGAGGTTTCTGCTGGCTCCAGAGTCTACTGGCAGGACTGGACGGTCTAATCGCGCGTTTATACAAGGTGCCATGTCCATCGAACATCAGAGCAGAACCTGACTCCCACAGGTGGCCATGATATGCTGCTTGTTCCTTAGGCGGCGCGCCCGCGTTATGGGATTTAACCGCAGATTGGTTCGGTACCCGAGCCCATGTAGACCCAGCCTTTAGAGCCAGGTTCCGGTTCAGGTTTCGAGACCAA
>JASAND010029154.1:0-25652 GCA_030248195.1 Trissonchulus latispiculum | reverse complement strand
AAACATAATTTAAACACACTGCAGGCAGGCGTTTTTCATTATTTCTTTATAAACACATTATTTTTATTAGGTTGTGGTCTATTCAGTAAAACGTCAGTCAAAATCCAATATTCAACAGTAAAAACGTTTCGTTCTATCAAGAGTACATAATTATAAGAGTATGATAGCAGGCAAGCTCTGTTATCAACTCTAGGTACATGCTCTGCCTGTACGCTAACGGCTGACCATCCCCCCAGAAAACTTGTATGCTCACTTCAAAGAAATTCGCACGCTATCTTTGCGTTCTAAAGCTCGAAGCAGACACAAATTGGACTCTTGCAGGCGATGTGTTTTCGAGCGTTAATACGTAAAGACACGGCGAGTGAGCGTCAGACATGTGCAGCAGGGGAAGTTTTGAGGGGGGGGGGTGAACCGGCGGCCGACGGCCGCCGAAAAACCGATTTTTCCGGTTGTTTGGCCAGGCCATTTCCGTTAGCGAAAAATCCGGGCCGGGCCAGGCCCGGCCCGAGCCCGGCCCGGATTTTGGGCCCGAAACAGGACCGAGGCCCGGCCCGGATTTTGGGTCCGAAACAGGCCCGAGGTCGGCCCGGAGTCGGGCCCGAAACCGGCCCGAATGGTCAAAATTAGTAAAAACGATTTTTGATGTAGTTTTTAGCAGATAATAAACATATGTAATCGGAAATAAATGTAAAAATAATATACAATAATGTATCGGCATTAACTTTGCAATGTCTGTTAATTTAAAATAACACTTTATTATGAACTGTATATAACTTCCTTTGTTTTTTTTGAATTTTTATAAACGTCTTTAAACGAAAGCAATGCATCACTCACCAATCTCATATCATTAAAAGCATTTCAATGAACCCGATTTAGGTATAATTCGAGAACGGTATCGAGCTCTAACGGAATAAAACTGCCAAACCAACAACGATGTTTTTAAATAATGTTTGATATTTATTATCTAACGTCTACTTTTCAGTTCAATTGAAGTGAAAAAGCTTCTTGTTTCAAGGATTCTCCGAAAAATTGGGTGTTTTTCTGTCCATTTATATCAATTTTTCCTTTGGCCCGGGGAAAACTCCGGGCCTGTTTCGGGCCGGGCCCGAAAAAAATCCGGGCCGGGCCCGGGCCGCTCCGATCAAGTTTTGATCCGGGCCGGGCTCGGGCCAGGCCCGGCCCGGGGCCGAAACAGGCCCGGATGACAACTGGGTACACATTTGTGGGGGGTCACTAGGTACACGTTTGTGGGGGGATCAGCCGTTAGCGTGCAGAGCATGTACCTTGAGCTTATAACAGACAGCCTGCGAGCTGTCATACTCTTATCTATTATGTACTCTTGGTTCTATGCAGAAAACATCCGCAAAAATTGTGACTGCTATGGTCTGTTTTGCGAGAACGGAGTGCAGGTCCAGGTGTCCAGTTTCAGTCGTCGATATTTTGCATTTTCAGTTTCAGACATCGAACTCTACTATATATCTTCAGTTTCAGTTGCTAAAACTGAAATCTGTACTGACTGAAAATATTTTCAGTTTCACTTTCAGGTGCTGAAACATCACTAGTTGTGCACCGGCCCGTACAGCGGTCACCCGGCGCTGCAAGCTGGGCCGGCCGGCCCACGAAAAAGTGGCTCGGTGAACAACACTAATAACTAGGTTGTATCAAGAGTACATAATGATAAGAGTGTGACAGCAGGCACACTCCCTGTTATCAGCTGAAAACGATGCTCTGCACGCTAACAGCCCACCCCCCCACAAATCGGTACCCAGTGACCCCCCCCACAAATCAGACCCTAGTCAGCCACCACCCCCCCCCACAAATCAGACCCTAGTGGATTTGATCCCCCCACAAATCGGACCCTAGTGAAATGACCCCCCACAAATCGGACCCTAGTGAAGTCCACTAGGGTCTGATTTGTGGGGGGGGGTGGCTGACTGGGGTCTGATTTGTGGGGGGGTCACTGGGTCCTGATTTGTGGGGGGGGGTGGGCCGTTAGCGTGCAGAGCATCGTTTTCAGCTGATAACAGGGAGTGTGCCTGCTGTCACACTCTTATCATTATGTACTCTTGGTTGTATATGCATCACGTAAATATGACATCTTTTTTATAACAAATATTTCAAAGAGTACGCTCGATCAATCGAATACCTGTATCTCATAAAAGTGCAATGTCAGTGAAATAATGCACTGACTTTGTGTTTCCCTGCACTTTGTTACATCTCATAAAATACCAACTCTGGCTAAAATAATGCTTCAATGCCTTCATAAATATTTTGTTTTCAGTATCCTTAGTTTCTTCGAGCCAGATAAATAGCGACTAGGCTATCCTGGATTTTCTGAGTGAGCTTGGCGTGGCCATGGCCATGGCAACCAAGTGGTTAATGCGTTAGACTGAGGATCCAAGAGTCCGAGATCCGAATCCCCGCTTCCACAATTATTATGGCTTCTGTCAAAAAATAAGGCTTGTTTTTAACCTTTCATTTATAGTTCTTTACAGCTTCTCAGCTAAATTTTCAGAAACATTTTCTAAAAATTGCCATTTCCCATCTAAATGTAGTCTTCCTTTTTCATTACGAAAACAGGTGGGAGCAGTGTCAGGCGGAAGGCTAGCAACAAATACATACTGCGTGTAAATAAAAAAACGGCCCAGCGGTATCAAAAGGAAGGTCAGAGAAAGCTCTACGAATGTGTTGGTCATGGTTCCGTGGTGTTGCTGATCTCTTCCCCGTGCCCCAAATTACTCAGAACCTTTGGTTGGCACTACCTATCGGTCGGCTTACCAACAAGGAAAAAAGTAGCGAAACAGTACATATAACATCGTTTAGGCAACAACTAATTTTTCCATTCGATTTCAATGAGACGAAATTGCTCTTTACCAACAGTACTATAAGACGCCTCCAACAGACCCCACCCAATGATAATCATAAAATTTATATGTAGCTCAAAACGAACCGAAACAACCAAGGAAATAGCAACGCACAGGAACCAGTTAAATTCTGATAGATAGTTGAATAAACAACCATAAAAAATGTCCAAACAATCATAAAAAATTTCCAACACTACACACAAACACTAATTTGAAAAAATAAATAATCATAATGGAAAACGCGATGCATACCTATATAGAATCTAAAAATATTTACAAAAAACAAAGAAAAAATAAGCTAGCGGTACCAAGTTGCAATCCTTTGGCGGTACCCTTTCAAAGCAACCGACAGATTCCTAGATTAGACGAGTATACGGTAGACCTATCTGCGGTAGCTTTGATGTTTCAATAATATTAGGCTGTATCATAAGTACACATATGCATGAAAAGTACTATATACGTTAGGTACGCATGTGTGATATACGCTTTAGGTAAGGAGCGCAATAAACCAAGAGCGCTACATATACAAAAATAAATAAGCCTATATATAACTTAAATTTGTGTAGCTACGCAATACTACTACCCCCTACTTCATGTTAATAGCTCTAAAGAATAAGTTGGGGGCCATATCACAACATATTATATATATATTATATATATATATACGTATATATATATATACTTATACATTATTGCCTATGTGAGATACTGGTCACACCTATGTTCAACATTGCGTATGCACGTGGGACTGCCTATGCGAGGTATCCTCGGATAGGCATTTTACACACACAGGTGCCTATCCGAGGTTACCTCGGATAGGCATGCCTATGCGAGCTAAAAAATTTTTTTCAACTCCTAATTAGCTTAATTAATTAGCATGAGCTTATGCTAAAAAAATACGTAAAATAAGTACTATATACGTTAGGTGCGCATGTGTGATATACGCTTTAGGAATGGAGCGCGGTAAACCAAGAGCGCTACATATACAAAAATAAATAAGCCTATATATAACTTAAATTTGTGTAGCTACGCAATACTACTACACCCTACTTCATATATAATAGCTCTAAAGAATAAGTTGGTATATATATATATATATATATATATATATATATATATATATATATATATATATATATATATATATATATATATATATATATATATATATGCCGAAACAAGACTGGCGAAACTTGCAAAAACTGACAACCGTAGTTAAAACTGGCATCACTAGTTAATTAAAGATATATATGTATATACATATATATACATATATATACATATATATGTATATATGTATATATATAGTAACAAATCAAGGAATCCTAGCTAAGGTGTATTTTCAACGAATACTAACTTTTCTGTCAAAAATTTAACATTTATATATACTTTATGCCTAATTATCAAAACGCCTTTTTTGCCAACATTCTACTAAAATCTAGACTGCGATTATTCCTTATAAAATACCAATTGAATAACAGTTTAGACAAATGTTTTCAGGTGTGTTTTGCTCCATAGATTTTTGCAACAGAATGGTCTTTGATCTTACAAACAACCATAGTTCTAAAACCACTATTTAGTAAAATTTAAACGTGCCTATTTGTTATGTTCATAAGCAAAGAAGGTTACAGCTTATGTCCAAAAAGTGTCTCCACTCTCCGTTTGGTGGGAGCCGGGAGGGTGACAACAGCAAATCAAAATCAGCCAATCTCAGCCTGCTTGGGCGAGGCCGCCCCCCCGATCAAAAGTGGGACCCCTTTGGCTACCACCGTCCCCCCCACAAAACGGGAGGAGTATGTTTGTCGACCCCACCCCCACCAAAATCGTGGGCGATGCATTGTTAAGCAATGCACTGAAGATTATCCCTTTAGTGGCTTACTCTCCTTAACGACAGCGCCATTAAGCACTTTGCTAGCAGCAATGAGCGAGTTTTCTATTAACCAAAAGTGCGCTACCTAAGAATTATAGAACTCAAATTATTTACCGTCATCGACTAAAACTATAATTATAACTTGGACCAGATACTGAAACTGAAAATAAATTGGGTTACTGACTGAAACTGAAACTTGCATTCTATTGCAATTTTTCATGAAATTTCAAACTTTTCCGGGTTCACATGAAACACAGATATTTAACACATTAATTTATATAATAGCTTAATAATATTGTTTTCGTAATAATAAATGAAGAAATTTCAATGAATCTAGTGTGTATATAAGATGTGTTTGAAACTGCAGATCCGACTTTAAACCATGTCAAGGATCATGTCGGATCGACAAATAATTCTGCTGGATCGGATAGGTTAATTTTTTAGCTTCGGATCAATCACAAATAATACAACAGCAGAAAATGTAGAACAAAACTTATTATACTGAGCAAAGCGGCCCCGGCGGCCGAGTAACAGGGCCTGAGCCGGGCTGCAGAGTTGAATGCGGGCCGCGGGTACCCGCGGGGCGGGGCGGGGCGGGCTGAATTTTACTTTACGCACGGTCCCGATTTTTGGCTAGTTTCCTGGGGTTACTTTTGCTTTCTAGAAATTTCATACACACCAAATTACAAAGGAAGGCAGTATTTCAGATGTTTATTCATTTGACTTCCTTATGTCATTCGATACTTTCACCAGAAACCAGTAAACCAGTGGAAACGACAGGTTTGTTTGTAATGAATACTAGTCTAATCTATGTAACTTGCAATCCATTCTATACCAAAGTATCTCCCCTAAGATGTACTGTAGAAGTTAATAGTCTTAAGATGTATTTTCTACAAAACCTTTGGTAGTTATCATCTGCAAAAGTAAATCCTGTGGTATCTACTGGAACTTTTCCGACAGTGTTCAGCCTGAAAGTGGGGGTAAACATTATTTTGAAAGTTTTAATGCCAAATTTCACTGGCACAGAAAACAACTTAATTTAGGAAATTCGTGTATTCGCACATACCATAGAAACGTGATAACCATTACTGAAGACTTTAGGTCATTAAGGACAATTACAGCCGATTGAAGTTCCACAGCATAGGGTACTATGGGAAAACTGTCTGAGTTTACTGCGGCGCCGTCGCTTTTACCAAGAGTACATAATACATAAGAGTATGACAGCTGGCATACTTTATGTATTATCAGCTTGCACATCCTCTGCACGCTAACGGCTGCCCCCCCGCAAATTGGACCCCAGTGACCCCCCCCCGCAAATTGGTACCCAGTCGAAACGGGGGTACGCTCACTCGCTCTATGCTTGTTTGCTAAAGCTCGAAAACACAAGCACTGCGTGCTCGAGTTTTGTGTTTGTTTCGAGCTTTAGAACACAAACATAGCGGCCAAACTTTTTTGAAGTGAAGGGTCCAATTTGCGGGGGGGGGGTCAGCCGTTAGCGTGCAGAGGATGTGTCAGGCTTATAATACATAGAGTATGCCAGCTGTCATAATCTTATGTATTATGTACTCTTGCCTTTACCAATGTTCATTTCTCATACAATTAATAACTGGTTAACTACGCTCGTTAAGTGCTGATACTCTAAACTATATAGCTATCAAGGATTGGCGTAAAGCTGAGCAAAATCCGTCCCCATAAAATTTTCATGGTGTACCCTTTTAATTAAGGGAAGCTTGGATTTTGTTACCACTTTAAGTAGACTAAATTGGTACAACCAATGACCAAACCAAACGGACGGAGAAGTTTATCGGATCCGGAAGTATTCTTCAAAATACATCCGTTTTGTGCTCAGGCACTACATAGGTAACAATTTCTACGTACGGGCACGTGCGAGTCAGATTACTGCTGTGCGGTGCGGGTACCTGCGGGCCGGATTTCGCGAGTGCGGGCCGAGAGCCGGGGTGATGCAGGCCGCGAGCCGGAGTGATGCAGGCCGCGGTCATGAAGTGCGGGCTGCGGGCCGGAAAAATCGGACCGCATACAACTCTGCCGGGCCGTAGAAAAAAATGCGGGCCCAGGCCCGGCCCTGGCGCAACCCTGCCTGAAGAGTAAAGCTGTAAATCAGTGAAAACTACGAGTTTCATTTGTATTGAATACTAGTTTTGCAATCAATTGTACCAGAGTATCTCCGGTAGAAACTGGCAACGGTGTCCTGTAGAAGAGACATTACAACAAGAGTGCATAATTTCACTATTATTAAGAAGAGTAAGCCACTAGAAGGCTTCTCTTCTTGGCATTGAGTAACGGTGCTCCGCCCACAATACGCAAATGTTCCCCCGTTTGGGGGGGGGGGGGTCGCGGAGAAGCGGTCCACGTTTGGGGGGGGGGGTCGTCAACAGTCAATCAGATTGCAGAAACCCCCTCTGCGTTTGGGGGAGGGTCAAGCGAAGGATTACGGTAGTTCCAGCTTATTTCCAAAAAGGGTCCCCGTTTGAGGCGGGTGGCCAAGAGTGGTCCCCGTTTGGGGATGGTCGCTCAGGCAGGCCAGATTTGGGTGTACCAGATTGGCTGTTGGCGACCCCCCCCCCAGAACGGGGACCCTTTTTTGGAAATAAGCTGAAACTATCGTCATCCTTCGTTCCCCCCCCCAAACGGAGGGCGGGGGGCTCTGCAATCTGATTGGCTGTTGACGACCCCCTCCCCTCCAAACGGGGACCTCTTCTCGGCGACCCCCCCAAACGGAGGGGTATGCTTTGTCGATCTGGTTGTCCCCCCCCCTAAACGGGGGAACATTCGCGTATTGTGGTCGGAGCACCGTTACGCAATGCCAAGAAGAAAAGCCCTCTAGTGGCTTACTCTTCTATAATATTGAAGAAAATCATGGACTCTTGATTATAGTCTGTATTTTCTACAAAAGCTTTTGTATTTCTCATCTACAAAAGCGATTCCTGTGTTTCTACTGGAACTTTTAAGTACAGGAACTGGAACTAATAAGAGTGTGTGTTCCTGGATCAGAGCTTTTTAACCAGATAATATATAATTTGGTAGACAAAAGCATAGACAAAGATACCGTGCACGTCTTGGCTGTTAATTTACAAGAAGTTAGTGTAGGGGATAATCTTTTGAATACAGTCAGACCCCTACTTTGCGGTGTTTAGAGTTTTAGAACGGCCGGCGACCGGCCCGGCTGGGTGCTGGCCGTTTTCCGGCGGTTGCCCGCCGGTCTATCACAAATATTTGTAGTTAACACTGTAATTTGAACAGAGCAATAAATGTTTACAAAACAAATTCAAGACTGAAGGTTAACTTTATCCAATAGACAAGGTAAAAATCGTTTCCATTGTATTTGTAATGCTTAATATAAATATTTTGCAATTTTCTGGCTGACACTTTGGCTAGCCGCCGGCCAAGAAGGGCCAACAGCCGGCCGGCCGCTGACATTTTTCGGCGGCCGGCTGGTTAAACCCGGCCGCTCTAAAACACTAGTGGTGTTTAGCCAAATCGAGTTATCGAAGATAGAGGTTCATTACGCAGTCTGAACTCACCACGTTTTTGTTTCAAAGTTTCAAACACTTCCCTATGCACATGTTTAAAGAGTTAATTTTGCTCGTTACACGATACACAGCACTTAAATATGTGAAAATGAACAAAGTAAAGATGTGGGTCAAGCGGGTCTACAAAATCTCAGTGAGCCGCGGGTACCCGCGTCACGAAATTGCACCCCACTTCTAACTCTGACTTTTCCTGAAGGTACGTCTGGAATAGGCGGATAACCGTATATCCGTTAACACAAAATAGGCGGATATCTATGAAAAATATCCGGTGCCCATAATTAAAATGTTAAAAATACGCACCACCAAAGCGCGAAAGTATTCGGTTTAGTCGTTTCCTATTCTTCCTTTTTTCTACATTAGAAACGAAACGCCAGCCGCTGTGCCCCCACCCCAACTATTAAAACTCGTCCCAGACGAAGACTTGATATAGCACTGAACGTTAACAACCTCGTTGATATGCTATACTAAGAAAACCCAACACACAGAAAAATTTACTACATATATACATTTACTACATGCAGTATGCACTACATATTAAATTTTAAAGCATTAACTTTTCTCTCCGTGCCGAACCACCAATGGCCGGCCACTTTCACAATCTTCAGAAAATGATCCGAAAGAAGGCGGCTGGGCTGATTTCATCCGGTTGAAAATTCCGGAATCACAATCTCCCAAGCATAAAGTTAAGTGGAGGTTTGGAAGACTGCCTATCCAGTCGCTGTAGTATCAGGCAGGGCAAGCGCTGAAACTTATGGATGAGGTAGTCCAGCTCCGAGTATATACTTGAGGTCACCCAAGTACCGGGTATCCTAGGCCCCAGACCCAGGTATGTCGTGCCCTGTGCAGTGCTGTGCAGACGAGTGCCGGATTCCGAGGGCTGCTCCAGGTAGCACGAATCATGGAGAGCTTTGTGGAACCATACCCATATGGTAGTGGCCGGCTGAAATAGAACAAAAAAGGCGTGAAAACAGTACAAAATCTAGAAAGAATTGGCTGTGAGGGGCGAATAAAATGGGGAGCACAAAGTTTGTTGGACGTAGATCCACACTTATGAAACTGTCTGGAATGTCCAAATTTCATAAACACAAAACTGTTGTTAATGGACATTAATCTGCTTGTTATCCTCATGACTTGCCCTCTAGGACTATTTGCCATCATCACCACCAAAATGCCGAAAATAACCGTTTCTGGAGACTTTTCCCAACTTTGACCCTGGGCGAGGAACCACGGGCGCCATGGGGCCTGAGGGTCACATCCATCGGTTTCGGCAGTATGCTCATCGTGTGCAATCAGCGACCCCAATTTCCTAATAGCTTTATTTTTAGCATATTTTTCTGGGCTTTTTTACGGGAGGGGGTAGGGGGCTCCCCCCCTCTCTCGGCTCCACCCCCAGGCTTCTTGGTCAAAATTTTCAAAAATTTCCGGCTTCGCCGGCATTTTTTGGTCAAAAATCGTCTATTTTGGTACTCAAACTCAATTTTTGAGCACTTCTTAGCATAGTTATAGCAATATATGTAGAAAACAGGATATTTTTACAGCATTTTTGCCAATTTTAGACCACTTTGGTTCCCCCGACTTTTTTTCGCCTAGACAAAACCCAGTTTTCGAAAAATTTTCGCCCCCACCCATTATTCCTTGCCCCTCGGACTTTGGGGGGGGGCAAGCAGCCCCCCCCCAAACAAGAAATCCCTTGAATAAGCCCAGTATCTATATTATCATGAGGGTGCGCGGAGCGCCCCTCATAATATGAATTATGAGCTATAAAGGCACTTTGCGGATTAGAGAAATTGTTAATTAGCTAAAACTAATTAACGGTAAGGAGTTGAGAGCTAAAGTTTACATTTTTGAAATCTCCAGGCCAAGAGCTTTCGAATGATACCAAACTTGCCCGGAAAAAATGAACGGACCACATTTATAGGGAGATTTTTGCGCCAACCGTTTTTCAAACGGCCCATAGGAAAAATTTTTCATAGTTTATGTTTATGTTTAGTTTTTCATAGCCCAGAGCAAGTTTATGTTTGATTTCCGAATTTCGCTCTGGGTCGATTTTTACAGATGGTCAAAAATGGAAAAATCGACGTTTGGACTTTATAGAAAATTGCCAAAAGTCGTATAAAATAGCGTTTTTTGGCTATTTGGTGGTGCGCATATATAGTAAATCGGGGTCGCTGAAAACGATGAGCATACTGCCGAAACCGATGGATGTGTCCCTCAGGCCCCATGGCGCCCGTGGTTCCTCGCCCAGGGCCAAAGTTGGGAAAAGTCCCCAAAAACGGCTATTTTCGGCCTTTTGGTGGTGCCCATATATAGTAAATCGGGGTCGCTGAAAACGATGAGCATACTGCCGAAACCGCCCGAAGTGACCACTAATCAGCATGGCCCCGTGGCACCTCGCCCAGGGTCAAAGTTAGGGTCAAAGTTGGGAAAAAAGTCACTAAAACAGCGTTTTTCGGGGTTTTGGTTGGGAAAATATTTCGTAAATCGTCTACGCTCGTTTCAATGAGCATATTTTCAGAACCGACGGAAGTGACCACTGGTCACTATGGTCTTGGTGGTCTATTGACCAGTGGTCAAACCCCCGAAGACAGTGGTCATTGTTTGGAATAGAGAATCTTCTGGGAGTAATAAATTGCAGACTACCTCTGCCTAAGAGCAGCGCTCCCAAAAATTGGAAGAAGGACAAGTAGGAAAAATGCTCCTTGCAGTCGCATGTAAAATGCAATATGATCTATGATGGTCAACATTTAAATATGTCAAGGACAAGATTTAAAACGTTTAATATGAGCCAGCTTCTAAACCGGTAAAGGACAAGCTGTAACTGGCTAATATGAGCCGCCTCGTTTCTCTTGGGCTCATATTGACGCGAGGATACTAAGTTGAGTTAACTAATTTTCACTTTTCAAATTCGCATGTACGTATATACACGTAATTGTCGTGACATACGTGTGGTCTTGATACAATAAGTAAAGTCAATCCAAGCCCATCCTGGGGCTCACAGGACCCACCCGGGGCCAAAAAGGGTCAATTTTGACCCCCCCCCCCTGGAATTAATTTAAAAATGGCGAAAACTCCCCCAATTTTCAGGCAAAACGGCCCAAACTCTCCCAGTCGACTCAGTTTTTGACGGCCGTTCTTTTGATGTGCCACATGCCCCGGGGAACTCCCCACAGCTGTCAGGCCAGGGGGGTGCCCCCTCCACCCCCCCAAATTGAAAAAATTCAGAGGTCAAATTTTTATTTTGACCTGCTGGACCGGGAATTTTGCGATTTCCCAGCCAGGAAGGCCGCCCCCAACGAGTTAAAAGCTCTTTTAGCCCATCCTGGGGCTCACAGGACCCACCCGGGGCCAAAAAAGGTCAATTTTGACATACCCCCCTGGAATTAATCTAAAAATGGCGAAAACTCCCCCAATTTTCGGGCAAATCGGCCCAAACTCTCCCAGTCGACTCAGTTTTTGACGGCCGTTCTTTTGATGTGCCACATGCCCCGGGGAACCCCCCACAGCTGTCAGGCCAGGGGGGTGCCCCGTCCATCCCCCCCCCAAATTGAAAAAAATTCAGAGGTCAATTTTTTTTACCTCCTGGGCCCGGAATTTTGCGTATCCCCAGCCGGGACGGGTGCCCCCAACGAGTTAAAAGCGCTTTTAGCCCATCCTGGGGCTCACAGGACCCACCCGGGGCCAAAAAGGGTCAATTTTGTCCCCCCCCCCTGGAATTAATTTAAAAATGGCGAAAACTCCCCCAATTTTCAGGCAAAACGGCCCAAACTCTCCCAGTCGACTCAGTTTTTGACGGCCGTTCTTTTGATGTGCCACATGCCCCGGGGAACTCCCCACAGCTGTCAGGCCAGGGGGGTGCCCCCTCCACCCCCCCAAATTGAAAAAAATCAGAGGTCAAATTTTTATTTTGACCTGCTGGACCGGGAATTTTGCGATTTCCCAGCCAGGAAGGCCGCCCCCAACGAGTTAAAAGCTCTTTTAGCCCATCCTGGGGCTCACAGGACCCACCCGGGGCCAAAAAAGGTCAATTTTGACATACCCCCCCTGGAATTAATCTAAAAATGGCGAAAACTCCCCCAATTTTCGGGCAAATCGGCCCAAACTCTCCCAGTCGACTCAGTTTTTGACGGCCGTTCTTTTGATGTGCCACATGCCCCGGGGAACCCCCCACAGCTGTCAGGCCAGGGGGGTGCCCCGTCCATCCCCCCCAAATTGAAAAAAATTCAGAGGTCAAATTATTATTTTGACCTCCTGGGCCCGGAATTTTGCGATTCCCCAGCCGGGACGGGTGCCCCCAACAAGTTAGAAGCGTTTTTAGCCCATCCTGGAGCTCACAGGACCCACCCACAGCTGTCAGGCCAGGGGGGTGCCCCGTCCACCCCCCCCCCCCCAAATTGATAAAATTCAGAAGTCAATTTTTTTTACCTCCTGGGCCCGGAATTTTGCGTTTCCCCAGCCGGGACGGGTGCCCAACGAGTTAAAAGCGCTTTTAGCCCATCCTGGGGCTCACAGGACCCACGCGGGGTCAAAAAGGGTCAATTTTTACCCCCCTGGAATTAATCTAAAAATGGCAAAACTCCCCCAATTTTCAGGCAAATCGGCCCAAACTCTCCCAGTCGACTCAGTTTTTGACGGCCGTTCTTTTGATGTGCCACATGCCCCGGGGAACCCCCCACAGCTGTCAGGCCAGGGGGGTGCCCCGTCCACCCCCCCCAAATTGAAAAAATTCAGAGGTCAAATTTTTATTTTGACCTCCTGGGCCCAGAATTTTGCGATTCCCCAGCCGGGACGGGTGCCCCCAACGAGTTAAAAGCGCTTTTAGCCCATCCTGGGGCTCACAGGACCCACCCACAGCTGTCAGGTAAGGGGGGTGCCCCGTCCACCCCCCCCAAATTGAAAAAATTCAGAAGTCAAATTTTTTTGACCTCCTGGACCCAGAATTTTGCAATTCCCCACCCGGGGCGGGTGCCCAACGAGTTAAAAGCGCTTTTAGCCCATCCTGGGGCTCACAGGACCCACGCGGGGTCAAAAAGGGTCAATTTTTACCCCCCTGGAATTAATCTAAAAATGGCGAAAACTCCCCCAATTTTCAGGCAAATCGGCCCAAACTCTCCCAGTCGACTCAGTTTTTGACGGCCGTTCTCTTGATGTGCCACATGCCCCGGGGAACTCCCCACAGCTGTCAGGCCAGGGGGGGTGCCCCCTCCACCCCCCCAAATTGAAAAAATTCAGAGGTCAAATTTTTATTTTGACCTCCTGGGCCCGGAATTTTGCAATTCCCCAGCCGGGACGGGTGCCCAACGAGTTAAAAGCGCTTTTAGCCCATCCTGGGGCTCACAGGACCCACGCGGGGCCAAAAAGGGTCAATTTTTACCCCCCTGGAATTAATCTAAAAATGGCGAAAACTCCCCCAATTTTCAGGCAAATCGGCCGAAACTCTCCCAGTCGACTCAGTTTTTGATGGCCGTTTTTTTGATGTGCCACATGCCCCGGGGAACTCCCCACAGCTGTCAGGCCAGGGGGGGGGTGCCCCCCCACCCCCCCAAATTGAAAAAATTCAGAGGTCAAATTTTTATTTTGACCTCCTGGGCCCGGAATTTTGCGATTCCCCAGCCGGGACGGGTGCCCCCAACGAGCTAAAAGCGCTTTTAGCCCATCCTGGGGCTACGGACCCACCCGGGGCCGATTCCCCCCCCCCCCCCCCCCGGAATTAATCTAAAAATGGCGAACCTCCCCCAATTTTCGAACCCATCGGCCCAAACTCTCCCAGTCGACTCAGTTTTTGACGGCCGTTCTTTTGATGTGCCACATGCCCCGGGGAACCCCACGGCTGTCAGGCCAGGGGGGTTCTGAAAAATTCAGAGGTCAAATTTTATTTTGACCTCTGGACCAGGAATTTTGCGATTCCCCAGCGGCGGGGCCCAACGAGTTACCATCCTGGGGCTCACAGGACCCACGCGGGGTCAAAGGGGTCAATGTTTACCCCCCCAATTAATCTAAAAATGCGGAAATCCCCCAATTTTTAGGCAAATCGTCAGTCGACTGTTTTGACGGCCGTTCTCTTGATGTGCCACATGCCCCGGGGACTCCCCACAGCTGTCAGGAGGGGGCCACACCTAAAATTCAGGTCATTTTTTATTTTCTCCCCCATTTTCACCCCCCTCTTCCTTCCCCCCCCCCCCCCCAATAGGGTCGATTTTTACCCCCAGAATTAGTCCACAAAACCCCCCCACGGCGAAACCCCACGACACATTTGAAGGAAGTTTTCTTGAAGTACCGCCCCCCCCCACCTTTCCCGGGGGAGCCCCCTCCCCCATCGAAAAAATGGGGTTTTATTTTGACCCCCCAGGAAGCCCCCCCCCAACGAGTTAAAAGCGCTTTTAGCCCATCCTGGGGCTCACAGGATCCACGCGGGGTCAAAAAGGGTCAATTTTTACCCCCCTGGAATTAATCTAAAAATGGCAAAACTCCCCCAATTTTCAGGCAAATCGGCCCAAACTCTCCCAGTCGACTCAGTTTTTGACAGCCGTTCTCTTGATGTGCCACATGCCCCGGGGAACTCCCCACAGCTGTCAGGCCAGGGGGGTGCCCGTCTCACCCCCCTAAATTGAAAAAATTCAGAGGTCAAATTATTATTTTGACCTCCTGGGCCCGGAATTTTGCGATTCTCCAGCCGGGACGGGTGCCCCCAACAAGTTAGAAGCGCTTTTAGCCCATTCTGGAGCTCACAGGACCCACCCACAGCTGTCAGGCCAGGGGGGTGCCCCGTCCACCCCCCCCCCCCCAAATTAAAAAAATTCTGAAGTCAAATTTTTTTTGACCTCCTGGACCCAGAATTTTGCAATTCCCCACCCGGGACGGGTGCCCAACGAGTTAAAAGCGCTTTTAGCCCATCCTGGGGCTCACAGGACCCACGCGGGGTCAAAAAGGGTCAATGTTTACCCCCCTGGAATTAATCTAAAAATGGCGAAAACTCCCCCAATTTTCAGGCAAATCGGCCCAAACTCTCCCAGTCGACTCAGTTTTTGACGGCCGTTCTTTTGATGTGCCACATGCCCCGGGGAACCCCCCACAGCTGTCAGGCCAGGGGGGTGCCCCGTCCACCCCCCCCCAAATTGAAAAAATTCAGAGGTCAAATTATTGTTTTGACCTCCTGGGCCCGGAATTTTGCGATTCCCCAGCCGGGACGGGTGCCCCCAACAAGTTAGAAGCGCTTTTAGCCCATTCTGGAGCTCACAGGACCCACCCACAGCTGTCAGGCCAGGGGGGTGCCCCGTCCACCCCCCCAAATTGAAAAAAATTCAGAAGTCAAATTTTTTGACCTCCTGGACCCAGAATTTTGCAATTCCTCAGCCGGGACGGGTGCCCCCAACGAGTTAAAAGAGTTTTTGGCCCATCCTGGGGCTCACAGGACCCACCCGGGGCCAAAAAGCGTCAATTTTGACCCCCCTGGAATTAATCTAAAAATGGCGAAAACTCCCCCAATTTTCAGGCAAATCGGCCCAAACTCTCCCAGTCGACTCAGTTTTTGACGGCCGTTCTTTTGATGTGCCACATGCCCCGGGGAACCCCCCACACAGCTGTCAGGCCAGGGGGGTGCCCCGTCCACCCCCCCAAATTGAAAAAAATTCAGAAGTCAAATTTTTTTGACCTCCTGGGCCCGGAATTTTTGCGTTTCCCCAGCCGGGACGGGTGCCCCCAACGAGTTAAAAGCGCTTTTAGCCCATCCTGGGGCTCACAGGACCCACCCGTGGCCAAAAATGGTAAATTTTGACCCCCCCTGGAATTAATCTAAAAATGGCGAAAACTCCCCCAAATTTTCAGGCAAATCGGCCCAAACTCTCCCAGTCGACTCAGTTTTTGACGGCCGTTCTTTTGATGTGCCACATGCCCCGGGGAACCTCCCACACAGCTGTCAGGCCAGGGGGGTGCCCCGTCCACCCCCCCCAAATTGAAAAAAATTCAGAGGTCAAATTTTTATTTTGACCTCCTGGGTATTGGAATTTTGCGATTCCCCAGCCGGGACGGGTGCCCCAACGAGTTAGAATCGCTTTTAGCCCATCCTGCAGGGCTCACAGGACCCACCCACAGCTGTCAGGGCAGGGCGGTGCCTGATGCCCCCCCAAATTGAAAAAATTCAGGGAATCAATTTTTTTGACCTCCTGGGCCCGGAATTTTGCTACAGCCACTGGGACAGGTGCCCCTAACGAGTTAAAGCGCTTTTTAGCCCATCTGGGGCTCACAGGACCCACCCGTGGCCAAAAAGGGTAAATTTTAGGTGCAGGTAAAAACCAGCCCCAGCTCCAGCCCCAGCCCCAGCCTCGCACCAGCCTAAGAAAAACCAGCCCCTTCTCGCTGACCACTGTACACTTTAAACTAAGGTCTTAACACGTAATTATGGATATACGTGTAGACGATATATAAGTGTATGCGTTGTCCATATGCAGTAATTGTGTCTTATGGTCACGTATACATATAGACGTATATATATATTTTACTTACGTATATATATGCTTTAGTCTAATCAGCAAAGAGAAATTCATAGCCATTCAAAGAAATTAAAGAATTGAAAAATTAAGAGTTTGAAGTTAATTAATTCACATTAATCCTATCAATTTTAATATTGATTTTAATATTTTAGTTGTGTTGTAAAGCATTCTGAAAGCAGTCTAGAAGAATTTCCAAAGTTCAACATTTTTAAAAGTTTAGCATTATATCTTGGAAGTTTGCTACAATTCTGCAAATTTACCGGACAAGAGGAAGGTTAATTGCCAGGTTGTTCAATAATACAACAGTTATTCTGCCCTGAGAAATGTATGTGGACTCTGTGGTGTTTGAACAGATTGAAGATTGTCTTTTAAAAATATTACTTTTAAACAAGATTGTATCTATGAAGCTATGAGGTGATGTGTTAGTATAGAGAGTTTCTTTTGTTTGGTTCTCTATTACAGACTCTAATAAGGATTTGAAAAGTTTCCAACAGTACGTATAATAAAACAACATAAATAAATTAAGATGACAGCAAAGTTACCGTACCTCAAAGATTTGCAAAATTAAAATGCTAAACTTTTATAAATGTTGAACTTTGGAAATTTTCTAAAAATGCTTTTTCAAAATGTTTTACAATAATGCCAAAATATTAAAATCAATATTAAAATTGATAGGATTAATTTAACAATTACCTTCAAACTCTTAATTTTTCAATTCTTTAATTTCTTTGAATGGCTTTGAATTTCTCTTGTTGATTAGACAAAAGCATATACGTAAGCACAATATACGTCTATATGTATACGCGAACGTGACCATAAGACACAATTACTGCATATGGACAACGCATACACTTATATATCGTCTACATGCATATCCATAATTACGTATTAAGACATTAGTTTAAAGTGTACAGTGGTCAACGAAACAGATTTTCTAGGCTGGTGCGGGGCTGAAACTGGGGCTGGTTTACCACGCCTAAATTTTGACCCCCTGGAATTAATCTAAATGGCACTTGAGAAAACTCCCAAATTTTCAGGCAAATCGACCCCGACTCTCCCGAGTCGACTCAAGTTTTTGACGGCCGTTCTTTTTGAACCTTGCACATGCCCCAAGGGAACCCCCCCACAGCTGTCAGACCAGGGGGTGCCCCGTCCACCCCCAAATTGAAAAGAATTGGGAGTCAAATTTTTATTTTGACCTCCTGGAGTAGAATTTTACGTTCCCAAATATGGAAAAGGGATAGATTATACAACAAGTTAAAAGCCACTTTTAGCCCATCCTGGGGCTCACAGGATGCAAACGGGGTCAAAAAGGGGGTTAATGTTGACTATACCCCTGTGGAATTAATCTAAAAATGGCGAAAACTCCCCCCAATTTTCGGGCAAATCGGCCCAAACTCTCCCAGTCGACTCAGTTTTTGACGGCCGTTCTTTTGATGTGCCACACTGCCCAGGGAACCCCACAGCTGTCAGGCCAGGGGGGTGCCCCGTCCACCCCCCCCCCCCCCAAATTGAAAAAATTCAGGAGGATCAAATTATTGTTTTTGACCTCGTGAGACCAGAATTTTGCGATTCCCCAAGCCGGGACGGGTTCCCCCAACAAGTTAGAAGCGTACTTTTAGCCCATTCTGGAGCTCACAGGACCCACCCACAGCTGTCAGGCCAGGGGGGGTGCCCGTCCACCCCCCCCCAAATTGAAAAAAAAATTCTGAAGTCAAATTTTTTTGGCCTCCTGGACCCAGAATTTTGCAATTCCTCAGCCAGGACAGGTGCCCCCAACGAGTTAAAAGAGTTCTGGCCCATCCTGGGGCTCACAGGACCCACCCGGGGCCAAAAAGCGTCAATTTTGACCCCCTGGAATTAATCTAAAGACCAGCGAAAACTCCCCAATTTTCAGGCAAGTCGGCCCAAACTCTCCCAGTCGACTCAGTTTTTGACGACCGTTCTTTTGATGTGCCACATGCCCCGGGAACCTCCTACACAGCTGTCAGGCCGGGAGGGTGCCCAGTCCACCTACAAGATGAAAAAAATTCAGAAGTCAAATTTTTTGACCTCCTGGGCCCGGAATTTTTGCGTTAGCCCAGCCGGGACGGGTGCCCCCAACAAGTTAAAAGCGCTTTTAGTACCTCCTAGGGCTCACAGGACCCACAAGTGACCAAAAAATGGTAAATTTTGACCCCCCCTGGAATTAATCTAAAAATGGCGAAAACTCCCCCAAATTTTCAGGCAAATCGGCCCAAACTCTCCCAGCCGACTCAGTTTTTGACGGCCGTTCTTTTGATGTGCCACATGCCCCGGGGAACCCCCCACAGCTGTCAGGCCAGGGGGTGCCTTGTCCACCCCCAAATTGAAAAAATTCAGAGGTCAAATTTTTATTTTGACCTCCTGGGCCCGGAATTTTGCGATTCCCCAGCCGGGACGGGTGCCCCCAACAAGTTAGAAGCGCTTTTAGCCCATCCTGGGGCTCACAGGACCCACCCACAGCTGTCAGGGCAGGGCGGTGCCCCGTCCACCCCCCCAAATTGAAAAAAATTCAGAAGTCAATTTTTTTGACCTCCTGGGCCCGGAATTTTGCGTTTCCCCAGCCGGGACGGGTGCCCCTAACGAGTTAAAAGCGCTTTTAGCCCATCCTGGGGCTCACAGGACCCACCCGTGGCCAAAAAGGGTAAATTTTAGGGTGTGGGTAAAAACCAGCCCCAGCTCCAGCCCCAGCCCCAGCCTCGCACCAGCCTAAGAAAAACCAGCCCCTTCTCTCGCTGACCACTGTACACTTTAAACTAAGGTTTTAACACGTAATTATGCATATGCATGTAGACGATATATAAGTGTATGCATTGTCCATATGCAGTAATTGTGTCTTATATATGGTCACATATACATATACTGTATTGTACTTACGTATATATATGCTTTTGTGTAATCAAGAAGAGAAATTCATAGCCATTCAAAGAAATTAAAGAATTGAAAAATTAAGAGTTTGAAGTTAATTGTTACATTAATCCTATCAATTTTAATATTGATTTTAATATTTTAGTAGTGTTGTAAAGCATTCTGAAAGCAGTCTAAGAAAATTTCCAAAGTTCAACATTTTTAAAAGTTTAGCATTATATCTTGGAAGTTTGCTACGATAAAATTTACCGGACGAAGGAAGGTTAATTGCCGAGGTTGTTAAATAATACAACAGTTATTCTGCCCTGAGAAATGTATGTGGACTCTGTGGTGTTTGAACAGATTGAAGATTGTCTTTAAAAATATTACTTTTAAACAAGATTGTATCTATGAAGCTATGAGGTAATGTGTTAGTATAGAGAGTTTCTTTTGTTTGATTCTCTATTACAGACTCTAATAAGGATTTGAAAAGTTTCCAACAGTACGTATAATAAAACAACATAAATAAATTAAGATGACAGCAAAGTTACCGTACCTCAAAGATTTGCAAAATTAAAATGCTAAACTTTTAGAAATGTTGAACTTTGGAAATTTTCTTAAACTGCTTTCAAAATGTTTTACAACAATACCAAAATATTAAAATCAATATTAAAATTGATAGGATTAATGTAACAATTAACTTCAAGTTCAAACACTTAATTTTTCAATTCTTTAATTTCTTTGAATGGCTATGAATTTCTCTTGTTGATTAGACAAAAGCATACACGTAAGTACAATATATACGTCTATATGTTACGTGACCATAAGACACAATTACTGCATATGGACAACGCATACACTTATATATCGTCTACACGTATATCCATAATTACGTGTTAAGACCTTAGTTTAAAGTGTACAGTGGTCAGCGAGAGAAGGGGCTGGTTTTTCTTAGGCTGGTGCGAGGCTGGGGCTGGGGCTGGAGCTGGGGCTGGTTTTTACCCACACCCTAAATTTTGACCCCCCTGGAATTAATCTAAAAATGGCGAAAACTCCCCCAAATTTTCAGGCAAATCGGCCCAAACTCTCCCAGTCGACTCAGTTTTTGACGGCCGTTCTTTTGATGTGCCACATGCCCCGGGGAACCCCCCACAGCTGTCAGGCCAGGGGGTGCCCCGTCCACCCCCCAAATTGAAAAAATTCAGAGGTCAAATTTTTATTTTGACCTCCTGGGCCCGGAATTTTGCGATTCCCCAGCCGGGACGGGTGCCCCCAACGAGTTAAAAGCGCTTTTAGCCCATCCTGGGGCTCACAGGACCCATCCACAGGTACTTTGACCGTTTCGAGCAAAATTTGGCGCATAACAAGTAGAAGACCTTAGTAATACAATATATCAGCTTGGGTTATATATATATATATACAAGAACAAAAAGTGCTCCTTCGTCGCATGTAAAATACATATGAGTCTTCGTAGGCAGGTTGTACATAAGCAAAAACTAGCCTGTAAAATGCATATGAGTTCCGTAGGGAGGTTGTAAATTAAGGAAAACAAGTTGCAACAGCTTAACATATGAGCCTGTCCTACAACGAGGCTCATATTGGCGTATGTCATACGAATAATTTGCAGATATATATATTTTACTTTTATATAAATACATACTGCATAAAGCTTTTCATTACAAATTATCCTTCACATAGCTTGTTGATCAGTCATTATAGTGTGCATATGCTCAATACGGTACGCCTACGCCATGAGGCGCTCTGACTCACAGCCAAGTGGGAACGTTTTCTGCGTGTGTATAATGTAAAAGTGTTTCGAGAATGCATTAGAGGTGTGCCATAGTGTTTCAGGAAATATCAGGTTGCATGTATATACAGTTCAGTTTGAGCAGTCGTAGTTCACTTCAGTCCATTTCTTCTGGGCCACAACGTCTATTCATTTTTCCGTAATGAGAATGAAGCTGATGTTCTTTAATGAGGCTTTAATGTGGAATGCACTGTGACGCCAATATGAGCCTCGTTGTAGGACAGGCTCAGGCGCGTAGCCAGGGGGGGGGGGGCGAGGGGGGCATGCCCCCCCCGAAATCGGATACGAAAGAAAAATTTAACACGAAATAGGAATTCGAATAAATATTTCCAAAAAATTTCGCCTGCGGCGCTAATTTTACAAGAAAATATCTCAAAAATATCAGCTCGCACTTGAAACCGGCCTCTACAGACTTCCGTTTCAGCACTAATTTCAGAGAAATTTTGGCTTGCCCCCCTCCGAAATTTTTTTCTGGCTACGCTAGTGGACAGGCTCATATGATAAGCGGTTGCAACTTGTTTTCCTTAATTCACAACCTCCCTACGGAACTCATATGCATTTTACAGGCTAGTTTTTGCTTATGTACAACCTGCCTACAAAGACTCATATGTATTTTACATGCGACGAAGGAGCACTTTTTGTTCTTGTTTTCTATTATTTTATATATGTATGCTCTTATGTAGAAAAAGTTAAGTCTGAAGGTATGTATGAATCTCACATAAAAAACAAACCCTCTCCCTTTCTCCATAGATATCTTTCAACAGTAGCAAGCAAGCCAACCACAGCACTCCACAACCACGTTGAGCATGCAGTTCTATGACAAAAGTTGCTCAGCTCGCTTAGGGCTTTCATTTGGTACCAAATTTGACCACTTTTGAAAAATTTCATTTTTGACCTAAAATCGCATAAGTCCCCACCCCACCGCAGCACAGCACTCTACAGCCACTTTGAGCATGCAGTTCTATGACAAAAGTTGCTCAGCTCGCTTAGGGCTTTCACTTGATAACAAATTTGACCACTTTTGAAAAATTTCATTTTTGACCGAAAATCGCATAAGTCCCCACCCCACCCCAGCACAGAACTCTACAGCCACTTTGAGCATGCAGTTCTATGACAAAAGTTGCTCAGCTCGCTTAGGGCTTTCACTTGATAACAAATTTGACCACTTTCGGAAAATTTTAGTTTTGACCCAAAATCACCCAAGTCCCCACCCCACCCCACCACAGCACTCTACAGCCACTTTGAGCATGCAGTTCTATGACAAAAGTTGCTCAGCCCGCTGAGGGCTTTCATTTGATGCCAAATTTGACCACTTTTGGAAAATTTCATTTTTGACCCCATGACCTCCCACCGACCTGGCCTCCAGACGGCAAAGTGGAACCAGTCCAGCAAAATGGGTGCGTCGTAGAGCAAAACGGACACCGGGGATGAACTGGGCGCACCAGAAAACCCCTACAGACAAAGTTTTGAGAGGCTGAGTAAAGCCTACTATGTACCTCCAGGAAGCGGTTACCGACCTGACCCTCCAGACGGCAAAGTGGAACCAGCACAGCAAGATGGGTTACTCGGGCAGCAAAACTAATAGCGGGAATCGATTCTCCGTCCCAAAAAACCTTTGTATGCAAACTTTGAGCCACCCATGTAGCAAAATAAGCGAAACAATTTTTGATTTGTACTACAAGAATATATATGGGTTTCATAGGCAAAAATTTTTCTATCTGTAGTTATTCAAGCTACAAAACCCCCTTATGAGACATCAAAAGCGAGAAACCGGAAAAAAACATCACTCTCGTAAGCGATTTTTGGCATAACTTTTTAACGGAAAGTGGTACGGGGATGAAACTTCAGGAGCATACTAAACTCGACACGTATATACAATTTTTTGCGCACATAATCTGCGCAGGAATCTGCGCAGCTTCTGCGCAGCCTTAGTTGTTTTACACGGTCATTCGACCATTTTCACTCATATTATAGGGGTCGCTAGCGAGCCCTATGATATATATATAGCTTATCTCGTGAAGCCAAGCGCCAGCTAGAAGACAACCACCCCAAAACCACCCTCGGACAAGTTTCGACATGGTGTTGGGAAAATTGTCTCAAAACCACAACGGAAAACCCGGTAAGTCCCTAATTGTGGTTGGGAGGTTAGGTGCCCAAGTACTCACGATACCACATGTCCTAGCCCCACTGGCTTCTAAGCTGTGGCCTGGGCCACCTAATTTTTTTGGGAACGAATTCCGAAAAAAACAGTTCAGACTTTGCAAAAATAGGTCACAGCAGCCAACGTAATTATTTTTCTGGTGACATTAACGCTGTTTTAGAACGTTTTACCCCAAAAAACACCATATAGAATAACTTATATTTGGAATCTTTGGGGTGAGTTGACTGGTTCAGACAGCCTGAACCTGGTCCGGACCCAAGTTGGTCCCTTGAAGTACTGGACTTGGCTAAAAACTGATATTTACAGCTTAGATCACGCTGGAAACGCGTTTTCCTAGTTATAAAACGGTTGTATATACTAGGGATGCACCGGGGCCTGGCCCGGCCAAGAATCAGCTAAATTTTGAAAATTTTTGATATTTTTTGACCAAAATTTTGAATATTCGGAAGTCAAAAAGTGTTGCAAATTATTTGTTTTCCCGCCGATATGAATTAAAACAACGATAGTAACGTTTGTATATCAAAACTTATCGCAAAATTTAAATTTTCGAGAAAATTTTTGAAAATTGTCGATTTGGACCCCCAATATTTCCAGGCCCCGGCCCCGGCCGGGGCCACGATGAGGTCCCGGCCCCGGCCCCGGTAGTGGCGGCCCCGGTGCATCTTGTACGCAAAATTTCAGTTGTTTTGGTAGAGTTTTGGTGATAGTCCCCAACTTGGCCTAGGTCCCCGGGGGTCCAAGTTGAGGATGTGGACTGTTATTGCAGGTAAGTCCTCAGAAATTAGTGTACTTAAAGAAAATACACGTAAAAGGGTGCCAAATCTGCTCTAAGCGTCGGCTAAAGGCGTTTGCCGCTCAAAGAAAAGTTATCGTAACTTACACCTATAGTGACCAGTGGTCACTTCCATCGGTTTCTGCAATATGCTCATTGAAACGAGCGTAGTCGATTTACTATATATGCCCCCAACCAAAACGCCGAAAACCGCTGTTTATAGTGAGTTTTCCTAACTTTGACCCCGGGCGAGGAACCACGGGAGCCATGCTGACCAGTGGTCACTTCGGACGGTATCGGCAGTATGCTCATCGTTTTCAGCGACCCCGACTTACTTTATATGGGCATCACCAAATGGCCGAAAATACCCGTTTATGGGGATTTTTCCCAACTTTGACCCTGGGCGAGGAACCACGGGCACCATGCAGCCCGAGGGGCACATCCGTCGGTTTCAGCGACATGCTCATCGTTTTCAGCGACCTCGATTTCCTATATATGGGCATCACCAAATGGCGAAAATAGCTGTTTTTGGGCACTTTTCCCAACTTTGACCCTGGGCGAGGAACCACGGGCGCAATGCAGCCCGAGGGTCACATCCGTCGGTTTCGGCGAAATGCTCATCGTTTTCAGCGACCCCGATTTACTATACATGCGCACCACCAAATGGCCGAAAAACGCTATATATTTTAGACGACTTTTTGACAATTTTCTATGTTGGGGCCTCGAACAATTTCCAAACGCTTCGCAACCCCACGTTTGACAGTCTCTAAAAATCGCTAGGAGGCGCAAAAATAATCAATAGTGAACAGGTTTCATGGTTATGCTAACAAGAAAATAATAGGTATATATGTAAAGGTTACCACCATAAGCCATGTGAAAAATCCGTTGGACACAAAATTGTACAAAAGCGTAAAGGACGAACACAACAGAAAAAAACCTCACATAATACAAAGTGGTCAGAAAAGTCGATTTTTCAAAGTTCATTCTTCCGGGCACGTTTGGTATCATTCGAAAGCTGGCCCCGGCCGGACCCCCCCGCCCCCCCCCCCTTTTCAAAGGCTGCACATGGCCGTTTTAGCTCATATTATGGGGTGCTATGTGTCACAACCCCCCACCCAAGTCTGTATATTAGAGATGCACCGGGCCGCCTCACCTCCCCCTGGCCCCCTCTCCCTCCCGGTACCGGGGCCGGGGCCTGGAAATTGGGGGCCCAAATCGAAAATTTTCAAAAAGTTTCTGGAAACTTTATATAAATTTTGCAATAATTTTGGAT
>JASAND010029153.1:0-69200 GCA_030248195.1 Trissonchulus latispiculum | reverse complement strand
GTTGAATCATGGGGGTGCTAGGAGAGCCCCCCATAATATGAGCTTTAATGTGATGATTGCGATGATAACTTCAAATGTGATTTCTCAAGATTTCACAACATAAGTTCCACATTTTCGTTTCTTCATTAGATCGGACTTCGGTTTCGTTTTGTTGACTTATATGGTGGCCTTAAATGTGTATACTTGGATGTAGCGGTGGTGGAGAAGAAAACATTTACGTACAGCTTTGCAAAATTAATGTTTATGTGTCGTTATTCATGCAAGCCATTTCAGTGTTGGATTAAAAGTAAGCAAAAGCTAAATGAGCGTCAATATTAGCCCAAGAGAAACGTAGCGGCTCATATTAGCCGTTTACATCTTGTCCTCTACTTATTTAGATGTTGGCTCATATTAAACATTTTAAATCTTGTCCTTGACACATTTAAATGTTGACCATCATAGCTCATATTAACTTTTTCATGCGACTGCAAGGAGCATTTTTCCTACTTGTACTACATAGGTTGTCTAAGACTGGGTTCCAACGAAGAGGCACCAGCTCTCCATTAGGGTGTGTACTTTCGCGATTATTATCCGCTTGGGGACAACAAGATCCAAGTGAAAAGGCACCGCTTTTTCACAAGGAGACAATATCAAGGAATTTCCCTTCAGACCACCTAACTGACTAGTATATTTCTCAATTTATGATATTATTCTTCTGGTATTAGCAATACCCTGACCTTGTAATGCGAATTTAACCAATCTTCCCTTTCGTTTCCCTGGGAATTAGTTATATTTTAGAGATTGGCAACCCTGCTCTTAATTACACACAATTACTAATACAACTTGGACGGTCATTCATGTAACCACGATCATGGAAATCTTTAGCTTAACCCATTTTCTGAGGTCTCCCTTGGCGTTTTCGAGCGACCATTAAGCAAATCTTTCTTTTTGGATCAATTCTTCAAAATCCGATTTTTCATTTAACCAATTTCATTACAGCCTCCACCGGAAAAATGGGTAGGGTTTTGACTAGGGGGGAAGACCAAAAGACAAAACGATTGCTCCATGGACAATTTACAATCATTCATTCAACGACATCATTAACTACGCACATCATTATTAAGACGGATAAGGGATTACATTACTCTTGCTTCGCTTGATACCTGTTCTCCTTAGGTACCCTTCTAGATTATATTACAAATACTAACGGCATTTCTATTACCATCTGCATTATTCCTTCAATAGGCCACATATTTTCAGTTATTAACTAACTTTGTTCTTCTTCTTCTTCTTTCGTACATCTACTCTGGTGGGGTCGACCTTCTATGGGTCCGTTCCGCAGCCACCTTACCTAATTTGCATATTCCTTCTAAGTTCTTACTTCTTACTTTAGGTGGGGTCGACCTACTATGGGTCCGTTCCGCAGCCACCTTCACTTCTCCTTAGCCTTCCTCGGCGTTTCTCGACTACTTAACTCTATTCTAACTCTAAATCCTAATTCTTTCTTGGAGCTCACCCGGCTCCAACAGCATCAAACAGCTTAACCAGTTTCGAAGTACCTTACATCAGGGGAGTTTGTTTCCTAGAGCGCACCCGGCTCTTACAGCATTTCGATTCGAGCACATTTTCGTATATCCTTCACTAGTGATTACCCTTACTTTCTTAGAGCGCACCCGGCTCTTACAGCTTCAGAAGTCTTAAGATTAAATATCGGTCATTCTCTTTACTATTCCCGTCTTCATGTAACTGCAAACTAACATCATCATACCATCATGACTTCTATTAAGCACAATATCAACTACAATCTAACAGCAAAACTTCTAAAATCTATTTCAGTGTGTAATTCCATTCACAAAATAACCTCTCTCTAACGATGCCTGTTCAACATTGAAACTTATTCGTTACCTCATCATACTACAAATCAAAATACCGATAATATAAACACACAACATAACAGAAAACATCAGACTATACGATGACTATAATAAATCCATTCCAACAGAATTCCTCCTCGTACTTACGGGGGCTAAGACTAGGGATTACAAAATGATTAATGTTTTCGAAAACCCTTGGATTTCGCTATTAGGTCTCTCTTACAACTTTGAACCGTCACAAGCATATTGGGGTTGCACAAGCTAACAGTTAATTGATACAACATAGTCACGACACATAAAAGTACACAAAAACGATATTTACAAACAGGCGCATCATAAGATATATCGGGAGATTCGAATCCTTATTGAGTATATATACATCCGGTCTAGTAATTTTGGGTGCCAACCGTCTCATTCAGGGTTTTAGATTCACGACCAGAACTTCCACATGTCATACTAGTCAAAAGGACAGCAATAAACAAAAATACAATAAGCTACTCTATACAAACAATGGCGACAAAAGTCTATACAAAAAGGCAAATGTCAGCACTCTGTACAAAAGTACAATATCATAGAGATCAGTCAAAATACCCTTTTTTTGATTTTCTGAATGTTACCCCTTTTTTGTGTTTTTAAACAATTAAGTTTTTTCTGAATGTTACCCCTTTTTTGTGTTTTTAAACAATTGTTTTATAATTAGGTAGTCGCTACACGCATGAAACATTATACAAATAATTACTCTTTACGAATAAGGCACGATAAGTACAAAAGTACAAAAGTACAAAAGTTAAACAAATATATTTTTGAGTTTTATATGTATTATTATTTTTTTTGTATATTTTCGAATATTACTTTTTATAGGCTTTTGATTTATTTATATTTACAAGATTTCATAACTGCACGGTTAGGGGAGTGTCAGAGGGGATATTCATAGTCTTCGTCGTCAGAGGGATAGGGGGAGTCTAGGAGGCAGGCCAGATAGTCCTCCATTTGCCAGAAAGTGATGGTGTCGTGGCTCGGACACACTGGCAGGGTGAATTCCTTGGCTCCTTCGGAGGTGGCCTTGGCCATCTGAACCTCGTATTCTGCATGATTCTGGTCCTGACAAAAGAGCCGTAGCTCTTCAATTTGTTGGCTATACTCCTGGGGAGTGATGATATTGTTATCCAGGCGATTCTTGGCCGGCGTCTTGTCCTGCGTCTTATTCTGCCATTCGATGGAGAAAAGGGAAGAGGGTTGGGCGTCGGATTCAGATTCCGGTTCATGTTTTATATCCCTTTCCTCACCCTCTAAAAAGGCCTGGTTTGGGGACTTGGGGGGTGAAGGAACTGAGACGTGATCATCCTTGCGGGTCGGGTAATTAGGTTCGGGTCCAAACGGTGGAGGGGGATACGTCGGGCAGGGATTCTTGAAATTCGGGTCGTTGACAATCTGTAGAATCTCCTGTCGGAGATTCTCAAGGCAGAAGGCATAGAGGGCACGGTCACCGTCGGAATCCTGGGGCTTATATGTGAGACAGGAAAACGCACGAAACGCAGCCTGCACGTGGTCCTGCACGGCGACATCTGGGTGGAGGCTGACGGCGGTGTCCTGATGGACTTTGGTGTGTCGCATTCGGAGGCCAGCGTCATCAAACCTGACCTTATTACCAGGGTAGTAGACGAAGGAAGGATAAGGATCCTTCTTAGGAAACATCTCCAGGAGGCTTTCTGCCTGATAGAACCGTGGTTCATGGTGAGGGTTGTCGTTGAGGTTGGCCAGTTCAGTATACTGGCCCAGCTGATGGGGAACTTTGATGCTGCAGCTGGTAGCAGCTTTCTTCTGGCCAGGCAGGGCGAACGGAACCTTGCACTCTGGGCAGATGGCGGGGATACGAGCAGACGGAGGACAGGTAGGTGGCCTGTACCCTGGACAGGGCACAGGATTAACAGGGGGGCATGGTCCCGCCCGTGGGACTGGGGCTCGGGACCGAAGACCTTGACTAGGATCTGTAGTGAGGGAGTAGATGTTCCACTCCGCGAGTGCTTCCTGCACTCGATTTCGCTGAATTGGCAGGGGGGCTGATGCTCCATTAACCTCTACAGGAAGAGGTTCGGGCACATAATCTCTTGATGAGGGGAAGTTGGCCATCTCTGTCCTGAAAACAGGCGGAAACATTAATGCAGCAGATTAATGTTATAAGAATTCCAAGATGTGAGAACACTAATGCATCAGATTAATGTTGCGTCGTGTCGTGTGTATTATGTTGCACATCCTGACGTACCCAGTCATGGATATCCAACGATAATTCCGTCAACTAGCTGCTTCGAAACAGGTTTCTAGTGCAGTTATGATTCTCCTGATTTTCAGATAGATAGTTCGACATTATATAGTTTAGAAAACGCATAAAAGCAAAAGTAAACATTCATACACATTCCCATACAGTGACAAACAGTAAAATACATGGTATAATATAATACAGTTATCACAGCCAAGTCTGACAACAGTTTCTTAGTGACGCCGATATCTTTTGGGGGGAGGTCCGGAGAGTGACAGGGACATTAGAGACTGGACTGGGGGAGATCTCTTCTTGGGGAGGGGACGGCGCCGGGGCTTCTCTTGGGACTCGGAGTGTTTCGAACGGTAGATGGGGGAATCTCGGTGGGGGCGTTTGCTGAGGTACACTGACAGGGGGACCCGCTTCAGTGAGGTAGCGGCCCAGGATTCCATCAGACGCCGTTGGGATTCGGCAGTCAGGGCATACACATGTCCAGTGGGTATGGCCACGGGGTCCTGAGGCCGGAAATGAGGGCCATCATCTTGGAAGGTATAACATCCCCAGATGAGTCCGGCCCAGGCCT
Source organism: Trissonchulus latispiculum (assembly GCA_030248195.1). Classification (NCBI taxonomy): domain Eukaryota; kingdom Metazoa; phylum Nematoda; class Enoplea; order Enoplida; family Ironidae; genus Trissonchulus; species Trissonchulus latispiculum. The sequence goes on along the minus strand of JASAND010029153.1, from coordinate 64,507 downwards.
CGTGCCGCTTCAGGGTCTTCACAGGGTCCACACTGTTAGGCACATAGACGATGGTAGGGAGGGCTCTGATCATAGGTATTGACTCCCGATAGGGGGCCACATCAGTGACCTCATAGTGAAGCTTCATAGCTTCATCCAGGTAAAGTTGATTGGTAGCCTTATCCTTTTCTTCTTGGGTGTTTCCCTTTGGCCGGGAGGCATCAATTTCAGGGACGACAATGATCCGGGAGAGGAGAGGGCTACGGATGGCGGTGGCCACCCGTAGACAGCGGACAGGTGTGGCTCGCATGATGGGGAACATCAAAGGATCTGATGTTCCGGCGATTTCCTTGAGGACGGCCACAACCTGCTGATTTCGGAGGGCGCACCCTCCAACAATGGCAACACGGGGGCGCACAGTATAGACAATCACTCCGGAAGTAGAGGTGGTTTCCGGGGTGGTCAGGACGATAGGGGAGCTGGAAGAGGGATAGTCTCCGGAGCTGCTCCAGGGAGCTGTGATGAACGGCAGCAGCGTTCAGGTTGTTCATTTTCTAAACAAAAAATTAGCAATCTCACAGTCATGCCATTCAAGGGGGATGTAGTGTATCATGTCATTATTAGGCTGAAGTTTATTAAGAAATTCCCATTCCTCAACTTGTGTCCATGTTTCGAGTTCATCAGACTCTCAAGGCGTCGAGACTAGAGTTCACCTGACTCTGCTCATGATTCGGTTCCGAGTTCAACTGACTCTACCGGTTGCTATCATTCATCTGTTCCAGGGATTTGGGAGCACTGAGATTATACAATAATACAAAACACTAATACAAACGATTATATACACAATTCCTGAAGTGGTTAACAAAAGCTACAATACTACTAATTATATACATAAAACATTTCAGGTATTCCACAGAAATAACTCTTATAATTACATTCCTGACATGTGGAGCATATTATTTGAACCTAGGACGGGGGAGATTTTAATCTCCGTTGGCAACCCTGACTTACAATATATATACCACATTATTAACTACTAAATAGATATATACCATATTTACACATATTCTTACTGATATCAATCTAATAATTATTAAGCTGACTACTTAAAACTTAACTGACTTGCTAAAATACCTGAAACTGTTCTTTTATATATTACACAAAACTCCCTTTTTGTTTTTATGCAAAACCTTTCTTTATGTTTTTGTGCTTTTTTGTATTATATACCTTTTTTTTGTAATTTTCTTTGTTATGGACGTAGAAACTACCGTTGGGAATATGATTAAAAGAAACGATTTATTTTTAAATATGAGTAATTTAAAAAATGTTTTGAGGTAATTAATTTGCAGTATTTTTAAAATGATTAGAAATGTGAAGCTCTTATGGCACTATCAAGCTAAAACTTCCATCCCGTGCAGGAACTTTGCGCATTAGCTGGAAATTAGAGCGCAAAGCAATGCGCTTTAACAGCTGTCTATTGCGCTTTCACGTTGGGCTTAGTGCGCTTTAATTTCAAGCTATTTCGAATTAACCTTATATGTGTTATGTAATCGTCTCGCTGGAAAGTTATATGCCGTTATATGACGGCCAGACTCTCCTCTCGCTGAAAACTTATATGCTATTATATGAGGGTAAACACTACATCAATCTCTCGCTGAAAACTTATATGCTATTATATGAGGGCCAAACGCTACATCACCCTCTCGCTGAAAACTTATATGCAATTATATGAGGGCCAAACACTACATCACCCTCTCGCTGAAAACATATATGCTGTAAATATGAAGGCAAACATAAGGCTGAAAACAGAGTCTTAATTGATGTGGAAAGCAAAGTATTAATAATGAAACCTAGATATGCAAGTTTCCATAATTGTATTTGCTGTTTCTTTTAATTTCAGGTACCGCAGGTGCAACTTCAGTACGAATGGATTTGCCTGTCAAAACTGCAGATAACTTGTTTTTGTTTGTTAGCTATGTCTGTTAATAAAGAAAGTAATTCTGCCTTTATTTAAGAGAATCGGTGCACCAGAGAATCAACTTAACTGTTTGATAGTTGAATAATTTCTGTAAGGGGCAAAGAGGGAGTCCCACTAGGGACCTGCCCAAGTACATGAGTTCATAGTTCATGCAAGACCTACAGTGTGCTAAAGCTATCCCACAGATACCCGATCCAAGACCCTCATCACTGGGCGTCTGATCCAGTCGCTCCAGCAATGAAAGTCTAAGAGCGGAAATCTAGGTCTCATGTAAAAATGATTGTTTGTTGACTTTGTTTTGTGATACACTGGCTTGGAATCGAACAGGCACACATGACTTTCACTGTATAAAATACCAAACCATAGATAACCGACCAAAGATCCTCATCACTGGGCGTCTGATCCAGTCGCTCCAGCAATGAAAACCTAAAAGCGGAAATCTAGGTGTCATTTAAAATGATTGTTTGTTGACTTTGTTTTGTGGAACACTGGCTTGGAATCGAACAGGCACGCATGACTTTCACTGTATGTAAATACCAAATCATAGATAACCGGTCAAAGACCCTCATCACTGGGCGTCTGATCCAGTCGCTCCAGCAATGAAAACCTAAGAGAGGAAATCTAGGTGTCATTTAAAAATGATTGTCTGTTGACTTTGTTTTGTGATACACTGGCTTGGAATCGAACAGGCACACATGACTTTCACTGTATGTAAATACCAAACCATAGATAACCGGTCAAAGTCCCTCACCACTGGGCGTCAGATCCAGTCGCTCCAGCAGAAGAAACTAAGCCCGGCAATCTCGGCTTTGCCCGAAGAAAAAGTATTTATATATAAAAGCTATTTGAAAATGTTTCGCTTGTTTACATCACCAGTGTTTGTCTTTCAATACAACTCAATCGCCTAAGGTGTTCAGTTTTCTTATTCATTTAAATAATTGAGTCTATACTAGGCAATAACAGGATATGCATACGGTAATACAATCAAAATACTGTCATCATGTCAATAAGAAATGGTCGGTTCTTTCAAACTGAATTCTTGTTCTTTAAACATTTCTCCATCTTCGCAGAAATCGCAATGCACTGTTCCAGTGTGACAGATACAGTGGACATTGTAGCAGCACTAGCATCCGCGAATTTAGACAATAGCGTCTTCGCAAAATCGGAATTGGATAGGACGATCAGTACCGGACGAGGGGACTTCCGATGGTCAAGGGGGGCGCAGGCAACTATGTCAGAGGAGTTAAAATTATCGGGGGACAAGTCTTTCAAATACTGATCCACCAAGGAAATTAACATAGATCCTTTCTCTCGCGGCAGATTTTTTAAAATCAAAACACGGTCTGCAGTTAAATCGTCGAGTGGCTGAGGGGGTGTAGGAGAGATGGAGCACAGAGCAGAATCTAGCTCGGCCAAATCGACTGATGGGGACAGACGGGTATCCCCAAATGACTGACGTGCAGATTCTTGGAAGTAAGTTTTTATAGGCGGAACAGAGAGAGCTGCAAGGGGCCTTGGAATGCAAGGTTCATTGAAATACTTGGGGTAGTTAGACTGGTTGAAATTAAGCCATTTGGACACAAGATCTTCCACATTTCCATCCAATAGTACAGTGATAAACTTCGGCTCATTTGCCCTGAAACAATAGATCATAAATTAATCGATAGCTACACATTTTCCCAAAAACTAGGGTGTGGGTAAACCCGGCCCCAATGTTTAGAAAACCCGGCGCAGTAAACCCGTGAACATATATATACACGTGTGTATTATGCACGCAAATACAGAATACATTGTATTTGCTTACGATAATGCAATCCCGAGCAACAGTGGAAAAGTATATTATCACTTTGTTTTGTTCTCATTATGATTTTTTCAGTTAAGTCACGGAATTACATATTTTTCTTATACATTGCTTTCAATCAAACAATTGCATAGAATTAAATAAATGCATAGCAAAAGTTTTGAATTTATTTTTATCATTCATCACGAAGTTTTAAAAGAATATTCAGAAACAATACGCATGCAATTGCAATACGCATGCAAATTTAAATTTTAAAATTCAAAAATTATTAACTTGTAAAAGTTTACTATAGGGGGGATAAGACGTAAAACGTAAAACTTAAATTTTTTTAAACTTTAGGAATGACTTAGGAATTTATAATATTGGATAATTTTACGCTTTTTAATCGGTTATTACAAAATATATTTCATAATTCAAAATTATTTATTTTCATAAGTACCAACCATATATACTACATAAGAATTTACACTGTAAGTGCGCCGGGTTTTACCCACTTATTAAACTCTGTGTGCGCCGGGGCTGGGGCCGGAGCCGGGTTTTACCCAGACACAAAAACTATGGCTTTTTTCTAAAAAGCCTTCAAATATAGAGCCTCTGTATTTATTATTTTACTTACACACAGGCATTGCATAAAATCACAGCCGACAATTATGGCCACATCTTGCTTAGAAAAGAGATAATTGCATTATCATAGCGCTAGGTTTTGTTTATTTATACATACAAAACAGCATGTCGCGATTCGGTAGTGGGAACAGTAATCTAAGGAACGCTCATTTAAGCTGCTGCTTCGAGTTCGCATATTTTTGGATTTAAAAGCGAATGATATTCAAACAATATTTGCATCGTTAGCCTGGAAAACATTGCAGAAAAGTCGAGGCGTAAAATTCATCGTTTTAGAGAAATTAGCTTTAATCCGCCATAACTTGCACTGTGGTCGCCGTGCAGGGCAAACTTTTTCAGTCAATTTTTTCATTTTCAAATAGCATGTCCAGGTTTTAGTTGAAATGGGACAGCTGTATTCTACCTAGTTGTTAACAATAGTGATGTGGATCGGATCGGATCGGCAGCCAAAATTACCTACCGATCCGATCCGCCAATTGACAGGCGATCCGATCCGATCCGATCCAGCCCCGGATCGGACCGATCCGATCAGATCCGACTATAATTCTGACTGTTCATTTGTAAACAAACAATGTATATAAGCAAGCAATGTATATGTTTACGGAGATGACATGGAAAATCGGGAAAAATCCGGAATCCCGGGTTTTATGTACGGAAAATTTAGAATATTCAAAGGTTTACTAAAATTTATGCCCATTGAAGATTTAGTTTTCGTGATCAAATACATATGGTTCCGTGTCATAGTTTTGCACTTAAAACCTTTTCAACCAAAGTGAAACCCAATTTTCAAAATTTCCGGAATCTAAATATTTCAATGCTGACATATCATTTAACGCATTTTAAAGGTTATCATTTAACAGCTCTTGACAATCTGAACACGATTTTAATGGTAATCATTTCCCAAAATGCAATTGATTACCAAATTCAAGAAAACAAAATTTTTCCGGATTTAATACCAGTTTATACCAGTCCACGGGTCAAAAATCGGGTCTAAATTGAATTGAATGATACGGTATTTTTAACAAAGTGGTTTTATCCAGAGTGGGTCTACGTTAGGAGAATCTTGGTGACCTGTGTACCATATTCTAACTAAAAACTAAAATGTAAAAATGCAAACTACAACATTATGTGGTAGGGATTGCATTGTGAACAATATACGAGAAATAGATTTACGTTTAACCTTTCGACAGCAATCCCCTTTATTTTAAACATATTAAAAATGGGCCATGTTACCAAGGCCGCACAAAAATTTATCTTCATTAACAGGTACAAAAACAAACCAAATATGAAAAAACATATATCAAATTTGAGTCGATGTTGCAACATTTTTCGATTAGGTTTCATAGAGGAACCGGCACAATACAATAGCATATACAAAAGTGCGTCCCGCGGATTATGCAGTGCAGACTTTCTACTTCTGAGCAAACGCACTTGGGCGAAAAATTTTCCTTCCAATTTCAGACAACGTTCCTACTATGTAGTTGAGAACTTTTAATCGTACCAGAATGAGCCACTCTCAGCAGTAAACGGCACTAAATTTAAAAAGCGGAACAGTCTGTCCAAAAATTAATTAGAAGGAAATATTGGGAACAATTCCATTTGACTTTTTTTATAATATACATATAAAAATTTATTTATCCAGAGGCAGAACATAAAACAAAAACATTAACAACAGAAAATTCAACATTTGAACAAAATTCCGGAAAGATTTTGAAAATTTTTTGAAAAAATCTTGCAATTTTGTAAAAAAATTGGAACAAATTTTCTAAATTTGCTTCATTTGCCGGATCGACGATCCGGCAAAATCAAGCCGATCCGATCCGGCCGATCCGATCCGCCGATCCGATCCACATCACTAGTTAACAAACACATTCTAAGCTTTAAAAGGACATAAAAAGTATCAATGAACGCAAAGAGTTGAGTAGATTCCTTGAAAATTTGCTGAAAAGTGCAAATACCTGTACCTTAAGCGAAAAACAGTATTTGAGACACATTCAGGCAGTGTGGCAAAATTTCAAAGATTTCTGAGTTGACTGAACAGCGAAACAAAACAAAACATCGAAACCGGACGTACAAACACGTCATCTACAACTTGTAATATTTCATTTTCGAAAATTGCTGCTGGAGTTGATGAGACAGTCAATCCTTAGAACCACTTTAAAACTTCAGCTAATTATTTCTAAATATTGGAGGCTACAATGTTTGTCAAGAAGTATCAATAAACAAAAGCAGTGTGCAATAGGGACATAACTTTTTTATCCTATTCATTGGAGACCCTGTTCAAACATGCAAATTAAAATTTTAAAATTTTCACATCCATGATAAACTTGCATGAAGAGAATATGAAAAGATGGTTATTTACTTGGATGCTGCAATATCCTGTAACACTGATGACAGCGACTGCGTTCCAGGTCGTTTAACATATCCACTGCTGTAAGGAATGACTTTGTCGTCCATTTGAAATGGAAGATAATTATACAAGCAATAATTCCCTGAAACAGTCGAATATACTGGTAAGTAGCGTACAACAGAAATAGAAATTCTAAAGAAAATTGAAAAAAAATATTTTATTAAGTTGTTACGGCTTTGAAAGAAACAGCTACAGATTTAATAATAAGCCCGGAAAAGTAAAACTGATAGAACTCAGATAAACTTTGGCCGCCAAAATTAAAAGCGAACCTATGTACTAAAATATTTGAAAAGGTCAAGAAAGGTAGAGCTGTCGAGAAGGCGGGACATTTTTGCGCGGGACTTCAATAGGCGCTTGAATTCTAACAGCTGTGTATTTCATATCACTCAATGTTTGTAAAGAGTGCAGAACTTCAAATAGAGGATAGAAACGGAAGCTAAACAAATTCCATATTTTACATACAGCACTACGAAGGAACACTATGACTGGAGTACGTATACCCGACTTGACCAAAGAAGAAGAAGAATCCTAAAATAATTAACTGCTTTGAAAAATTCGGAAAACTCTAGGGACCGCATTGTGAAAATGTTGGTTGGATGTTTTTACTATTTGCCCTCCAACTAGTTGGGAGGAAGTGGAATACTTCAGGGGGTCCATTTTTGGGTCATGTTTTATACATTAAAATAACGCTAAAATGTTAAACTGCGGCGCCCTGTAATTAGAATTTTAATTTAGGCCATTAAACCGTTTTAATTAATTTTTAAAGGATTAAAAATTGACATAGTGCTCATAGATTTTAGAATAGATTTTAATCCTTCAAAACTAATAAATTTTAAAGGCCTAAATTAAAATTCTAATTCCAGAGTACCGCAGTACAACATTTTAGCGTTATTTTAATGTATAATTTGTCCAGATTCATCAACGATTATCGGGAGATTTTTTGGCGCACGCAAAAAATGACAACTTTTTGAAATTCCTATGTTTAAACGCATAAATTTCAACTTTGAGGTGATATTACTGGACTACCGTAAGAGTTACGGCTTTAATTTTAACAACTCGTTAAAATATTTCATTTGAATAGTAGAATATGTGGAAATCAGCGAGATCGAGAAAGTAGAAAACATGACCCAAAATGGATCCCCTAAATTGGGATCATATGTTGATGTATTTAAAGGTGGAAATTAGGTGATAAGTAGTAGTAGTCCGTAGAAGTTTATCTCGGTGATCCTGACCTATTCTCAATAAAAAATAAAATAATTTTCCATTCCATTGTGTTCAAATTATTAACATGTTTATTTTAAGATTAATTATTAACTTAAACATTAAATATTTTACTTAAATATTTAAGACATTGCATGGAGACATACTGCCGATGCTAATTCAATATACGCACACGCGTGCCTAGAATTCGTAAAACTTATAAACCAATTGAGTACAAATTTTGTATAGGTGCAGCCTTAAGCGCGCAATAAGCTTACATCTTTGCTACTTGTGAAATAGCTTAGTTAAGCAATAAGCAACTGCAGAACGCTTTTGAAATTCGTGATCAGCAACCCAGAAACCTCCCTATATGCAGCTTTTCAGAAAAATCGGAGACAAAAAATTTTGGGATCCCCTTGGTCCTCCCTAGAATACTTGAACATTAAATTCTTTAAAATATATTTTTCGGCAGACATCGATCAGAAATATGTAATACTACGAAATTGGAACTTAAATTGGTTAAGTCTACAAATTTCAGGCACAGGCGTGCGTATACGGTATGAATTCAAATTGAAAACTTGTTTACTATAAAAATGAAGTGAAATAAAAAACTGAAAGTAAACTTTTGAAATTAATTTAAGGATCGCTTCTTGGATTCTGCGGCATTAGGGAAACTATGGACAAATAGCAGCATACAAAACGAAGACATTAATATATGAAACATTGTAATCATGTTCCTTTGTAACGATTCAACGTCTGAAAAGTATTCAAATATTTGCCACATTATGTACGGATTACTAGGGAAGTACATACTTATTACCTGCCCCTTTAAATTTTCAAAAAAACTAGGAAAGCCCAAGTTTGAGCAAAACGGGAGCAAGTCTTCATTTGCAATGTCCGAAGTAATTGATAAATTATTTATATGTAAGCGAAGGAATTTTTGTGACCTTAAGTACATATTTTACAAAACAAATATTTACAAATACCCATTAAATAAATAAAATAGCGAAAATTCACACAAATTGTAATTTCTCAAGTAAAAACAGACATCATTGATTTGCTTTTCAAGCAGTGGCAACATAGCGCTAGCTATTAAAACAAAGTCCGCCTAGTATACGTCCCCCGAAATTTCATCAAAACAATCACCTCAAAGCAAGAAAGTTTGAGTCCAGTCTTATCCTCCTGTGGCGCTAGTCAAACAACACCTACACAATTTGTGGCTATGTATATGTGTGTGTATCAGCAGAGGTGTGGGATATGTATTGACACAAAGCGTGTGTAGTATGTATGTAGAGGATGGATGGGAGGGGGCAATAGGGAGAAATTGATGAAATACCTAACATAATAAATGTTTTCTTATAGATAAATTTAGCTGCATATTTAGTTAAGATTTCAATATTGACAGATTTCCTGGGTTAAATTCTTAATTTTTTCAAACTCAGGTTTAACAAATGCCCCCCTTTGGGTATTATTTAACATTTGAATAACGGAAAAGCAGTTAGATCGAGGATGATGATGTGGGAAGGAGGCACAAAAACACTTGAGATTGCCTTATCAGTATCTACATCTAACAAATTTGGACAAAAGATCCCACCCTTTATATTTACTTAAGAGTGTCGCATACTGGTAGAAACAGAATTTGTCACAGTGAAAGAAAAGTGCAAAAACACTTGAGATTTTACCACCCTGGTGTATATGGACCAAAAGATCCCGCTACAGAAGGGAGGATTAGAAAAGACAAATATTGACACAGACGCACGGTGAAAGGTTAGGAATCAGGCTACCACACTCATGGAAAACTGAAAACAGATGCGGTTTAGAAGTTACATATTAAAGTCTTTAGTAATGACCCCACGAGCGTCTGCAAAATTAGGCCACCATAAGGGTTCATTTTCGGTTCTTTAAAAGGGCAACGTTTAGAGAAAAGCAACCAGTCTAGCATTTATCTTCGACTGAACCACTCCGTTCCTCTTTCCTTTTAAATTCAAATGTTACCTCCCTTTTCATTTTTGTATGCAATCGTTTAGTTTTCTTGGGCAGCAGTATCCCTACACAGGTTACCGACTGCAGTTTGGTTATTAGTATGTTTCAAGTTTTGCCTATTAAGTCTCTAAAAACAAAACTAATGGATTGCTGTTTTATTACTTTTATTCTAACTTCACGTTTCTCCATGTCAACCCCCAAAGATTTCGACAAATGTTTTGAGCTCATTAATAATCTCAAATTACCCTATGCAGTCAAATCTAGTGACCGCGTGCTCACAACAATTTTTGTTTTTATATTTATGTATATCCGGATTTAAACATTAACTGCATTTGTATTGACTTGTATTTTAGTTTTAGAATATTGATTACTTTGAATGAATATGCGTAATGTGTTCACGAGGTTGGGAATCAGTGAAGCAGGAATTTCGAAACTAAGTAAGTCTAAAAAGTTGGTAATACTTGAATATCCATGTGCTTTGTACGAGTGCAGATTTTACATTTTAGGAACCTCATTTTGTAACCGTAGCTTTGCTTGAAGCTACGGTATGTCTACCGTATCCGTAGGTACGGTTTAAAGCGTAGTTTTATTTTGGAAAGCAATTTGCAAAAGCTAGTTTTTAGTTAAAAAACTGCATTTTTTCTTTAGCTTTTTTGCAGCCACAGCATTGCTTTCATTCATAATCTGCCAGCTTTCAAGAACAGCAAAAAGTTAAGTTACACAAAAACTTGTGAAAAACATACCGTAACTACGAATCTACGCTTTATCTCTACTTTTACAAATACTCTACGCTTACCGTAGCTTAACTTTTAGCTTCTTTTACTAAATGGATGAAGTCCCTTAAGCCTAGCTATGGTAATAAGCCTGTTTAGTGTTTTGGAAAGGCATGTGGTGGATTAAGCGATGTTGCATAGGTTTTTCGAGTCAGGCAACCTGTTCAAAGGAATGTTTCTTTCTATTGAAAATTCTTGCAATATGGAATCTCTAGCTAGCACCCAGTCAAAGAAATTTAGCAAAATGTCCAATTTTCCAAGGGCCTTTTCAACATAGGGTAGAGTAGAGTCAAAATTAACTCTATCCTTTTCATGAACGAGTTAAAGTAGGAAAATTCAAGCTTGAATAGAGTTAAAACAGTTAATTTTAACTCCACTCGACTACCCTTTCTTGAAAAGGCCCCAAGTTTCAATGGAATAGTATTTCAGAATCAAAGCTTTCAAAGCCAAAATTCAGAATTTCTGAACCTACAGTACCAGACAATTTGTGTTTTTGTTTTGTTGATGTGATGTTGATGTTGATGTTGACAACAAGTTCTGTGATTTTTCTAAACCTAGCATTCTCATATTTCAATTCAAAATTCTATGAATTTCCTGATTTCCCTGATGTCAAATAATCCAAATGACATGTCTCGAATTGTACAGTTTACTTTCAATATTCTTCTGTTGATAGATCTACATACCCTACTATGCAAAAAGAAACAAGAACAGTTTCTGAACCCGTAGGATGGAGGAATACTAGCAGTTAAAGCAAAGCTCTCGGTCAATTGTAAAGTAAAAAAGGTCCAGATAGAACGACAGCCGTTAATAAACTTGTATTTATTTAAGTAGAAGAGATGGGGATTTTGGCGGGAAACTGCGCTTTTCTGACTGGTTGTTTGAAATAATCATACTGTCTTTATCTGCTGATTGGATAGCTCAGTAAGAAAAAATATAGTTTCCCGCCAAATGCTTAATTTTCCCGCTTTAATGTCTGACAACTCACGAAGGGTAATAGTATAAAAGCTCAACTACTTGTCTGTTTAATTTAGTCGACATTGTGCTCTCGGTCAATTCGACGTTCATTGTGCGTTTTTCAGACTATGTTACGTCAGAAGATGACCTGAGGGAATTATTTCTGGAGGTCGAGAAGGAAAAAGGTGTCAACGATGGCAAGAAAATTACTTTGCTGTCGGAAATTACTAACCTGGGATTTTCTGATTCAAAGAAGCTTTACAATTATGCAAAGGAAGTATTTGTCCCGAGAACGGTGAGTTTTCATAAGCTTAGCCTAAGATTGCTAAAATTGGAGACCCCTGCGAAACGGTTATATTTTCGAAAATATAATGCGGTTTTAAAACAGACTTTCAATAATATTCATTTCGGGAGTAGGTGGGGTCATTAATACCCATTGACCTGGTCTGCTCTGGTGGGTTCAGTTCATCTGTAGTGGTCAAGGAAAGTGACTCGGTTCCGCAAAACTCATAAAAGCGTGCACAAGGTTCTTGAAGTAGTGTTGACTTCGTTTTTAGTATTGCTGGTTTGTATTTTCTAGTCCGGCACAGCCAGCTACCGAAGCCGTCCTGTCTCTTCAGCGAAACGAAATCCGACGGAGACTGATAGCAGTGCTGATGAATTCAATTCGTCTGGTTGGTATAGTGTGAATTCATACTACTATAAGCACTTTTAAGCGTTTTGGTGCATATACAGCTCTGGTCTCCTGTCCATCCATGTTTTGCTTCAGCAAAGATTGCTGGTTTTTAATTTTATATCCCACAGAGTCGACATTTTTTAGGCTTTGATGATTTGGTGCCTCAGTCCGACACTTCGCGCTCCCGTTCCAGTTCTCGGGAAGGTTTGCCTGTGTCGCAACTTAAAAGGATGACAATGATGTCCCCTGCTGCTAGAGAATCTGAGGATTCAGACACTATGAACGCTGACGACGTCAATTGTTCACGTACAGACTCTGTAAGTTGCTCTTGTTTGTGTGCCAATTTTAAAGACAATTCTTTTGTCCATAGGTAATTTTGCCAAACATGCAAATTTTCCGGATTTTTCCAGGATAAACCCCTATAGGCCCAGATAATAAATACGCAAAACTTGACCAAATGAGCTGAAATTTGCTATGGGTATGTTTTCGACCACGCTGAGTTAAAATATTGCAAAATGTTTCAATTTCTCAAAATTCGATTTTTTTGGATTCGTAGAGGGGGCCAAGGGGAATCGAAAATTTTTTGTCTTCGGTTCTGCTGAAGAGTAGTATTCACGGGTTTTCTTGGTCGCAGAACACGAATCAGAAGTGCGTTATTATTTCAACTTTTCGTTTAGCTCTAGCTTAAAGAAAAGCTGAATAGGAAAACGGACTTCAGATTCGTGTTCTGCGACCCCGAAAACCCCTGAATACAACATTTCAGCAAAATCGAAAACAAAAAATTTTTTGGATTCCCTTGTTCCCCCCAACGAAAAAATCTAATTTCGCGAAATCGGAAAATTTGCAAATATAAAATTTTGCATTTTATTTGTTTTAGACTCGCTGCGCTACGCGGGGTTTGTCTCCAGGTCCAACTTTGGATAGTGATGTTGAACTGTTGGTTCCTCCAGACGGAGATGCTGAAGATGTAGTACTAATTAATGAAGTACGGAAATCTGATTTTATAAATTTTTTAGCTTAATAGTATGTTCACTATACAGCTTGCTTGATTTGAGGGTGATAATTCAGTCAGTTTTGTTTATCTAAAAAATCCCAACTATCTACTCAGCTTATTCCGCTACGGACTCCGCTTGACCATAAGTCGATCGGAGTGTTTTCAACCCACCCCCTTTACAAGAGTGGTGGTTCTGAACTGATCTGTTCTGGTTTTTAGGTCCGCAATTTCGATCGTGGATTCCCCCATCCTTTTTATGATTTTGTGGGCTTAGACTTCTACTGCCCAATTTTCCCTGAGGAGTACAACTATAACCTGGTTGCTATGGCAGATGTACTTTCTGGGCTAATGGTTCAAGAAAGGGATGAAGCTGCTGAAAGAAGAAACCAGGAGACTCTTATGAGATTTTCAGGCCTCGATGAAACAGAGAGGAAGGTATGTTCAAACTGACCTACATCAAAATACAAAATTATTGTATTATTTTTATCGCCACGGGAACTATTGTCCTTTGAGGAGATCGGCCAATGCAATATACTTATATTTATCTTCTTACGAAGATTAAAAGCTGAAGTAAAAATCACTTTGTTGTATTTTTGTTTAGCGGATGGAAAGTAACAAGAAACTGTTGCGTGAATTTAGCAGGGGTGTGGCATTGTCACTTGAAAGCGATGTAAACAATGACGACACCAAGTTTAGTAAAAACACCGCTCGGCTGCGGTATGAAGTTCATGAGAGAACTGTTGATCAACTCATCATGACTCTTTCTCGCAAATTTGAAGAGAAAAAAAGGATCGAATTTGACAGACTTCAACGTCAGACGGCTCCTGGTCTACATGCATGGACCAAAAACGAAATCAGAGACGAGTCCAAACAGTACGCAACTGTGGTCAAGACAATAGGTGAACTGAAATCTCAGTTAAAGTCGTGCCACTACAGAATGGTCAACATTGAAAGGCAGCGCAAATCAAAAGCTGGGAAAACTTCCAATGTCAAGGTAAACCGATTTCAAAAAATGTTTTGTGCTTACACATGCCTCTAAATTAATTTATTCTTAAACTGAAATCGAATGTAAACAATTCATAGATATGTATTGATTTATCTCTGAAAGCTACTCCTGTATTTATCGATTGAATTGAAGTAAACCATATTTTGAATTCCATAAACACTGGAGCTTGAGCATCCCAAATATCTTTGATATGCTGTGCTCTATTCTGTTTACTATTTTATACACTATGTTTTTGTCTTTGCTTGACCAAAATGGCCTCATTCATTTTTGTTATGAATATTTGTCTCTACTTTATTTTTAGACCACACCATCGCCCGTACCAGGCACGCAGTTCGCCGAAGAAACGGCCACAGGGAGTTTAAATCTTGTGAGTTTAGCTACGGCAATATGGTATTCAGCATACGCGTTTTGTACACTTTCAGTTTCTAAACACTGTTTGTCTGGATTCACGGATCCCGGATCCAGAAGACTCAATTTAACTATTCCCCAACCCTTAAATTGGAAGTGAGCATATACTGACATTAAAAGCAGTCGCACGTGTAATATACAGAAATGGCGCAGACCGGCGATAGTTTTAGTCAATTTTTAACCAAAACCTAAACATTTTGAAATTTTAAATTTTACAAAATCTTGAATTTTAAAAGTATTTAGTATTTGTCATAAATGCAAGGAGGGGCCAAGGGAAACCAAAAATTTTTTGTCTTTGATTTCGCCCTCAAGCGAGTTGGCGGGAAATAGTTAAAGAGATCTAGATTACTTGCTCTGATCAGGCCGTGTTTGTTTAATTAATACGTTAAATTGTAAATTTAACTTAACGGTGTTTGGGTGGAAGTTTAACTTTTAAAGAATTTTTCTAGGATGTAGCCAGAAGCAGTTCTGTGGGCGATACCAGAAGCAAGAGCGCTGCGCAGCAACCATCACGCCGCTTCTTTAGACCAGTTGAGGAGAGAACCAGGCTGTATCGGCCTTCGAGCACTCGAAGTGATCACATTCTCAACATAAAAAAAGAAATCTTGGATGAAAGCCAACGTACAGCATCAAATATACTTGAAAACGTTGACCAGGTACAGCAAGTTCGGATAATCATTTTTAAGAGAGTAGGCAATTGTTTGCTTGTCGGCTTAATGGATTTTATCTATCAAACAACACCAAAAGCGAAAATAGATTTGATAATTCAGAATAATTCTATAGGCAAACATCCAGAATCTTTCTGTTGGGCCTTGTCTTGCACTGACGCGCTGTATTTTGATATTATGTATATTCACCTACGTTTTTTAGGATAGTGTTGAGATACTAGACTTAGATCCGTTGGATGATGGAAAATTAGACGAAACTGGGCTTAAGCCAAGCCTCTCCGAAGCTGATAAGGAAGTAAGGATAAAGTATTTCACACACAACACACACGCACGCACACACACGCACATACACACACACGCACGCACACACACGCACATACACACACACGCACACACACACACCCACACTAGGAATTGTAATAGTAATAGTTACGTTTTGCGCAAATAACCATGAACTTAAAATCTCCCAACCTCACTTGAGGCTAGAGGGGAATTGTTCACTTGATCCCTTCATTCATATTTTGTTTGTTTTTTTAGAATGCTGGTGCTGCCAACATGGCACGGGAAGATGTCGGGTCAATCGACCGTTGTCCTGATTCAATGTCTCATCCATTGGCCAGTGGAACTGATTCAGTAGACAGCAATGTTGGTCCAGAGGAGGGGCATCCAGTGGTTCCCATGATGAGAAATAAACAGCCCGTTTGCACGATGAAGATGCCGCCTATTTCGCATAAAGTAAGATGTGAGATTATGAACTAAATTTAGTTGAGCAGTATACTATGGGCTATGTGGACAGCTTGAAGCATGGAAGCAGGTAGCAATTCCGTGCCTGTTTATTATCACTTTCATTATTATGTTCTTATTATAAATTTAATACTATTATATTGAATTTAATCTCAAGTTCATTTGGAATTGAGTTTGATGGAATATTCACATGAGCCTCAATTTTTGGATTTTAAACTATGCATTGCTTGCTCGTTTTTAGAATACAGACGGCACAAACAAACCACCGGAAGATGGTGGCTCAACGAAGCGGCACACAGGTCCAGCTTTGACCAGAATCGGTCACCGTTCCGTTCCAGCGAACAGTAATCCTGATCTGGGGAACCCTGGTTTGAAATCTCCCAAACAAAATAAAGAGCAAACTTGGAAAGATAAGAAAAGGCCACCTTGTTCTCCGTTGCAAAACGTAAGAATAGCTAGTTTTGACATCTTCAACTAATATTCTGGCGGTCTCTATTTTATTTATTGCTGTGCATGGTTATTTAATCCACATTTCCCATTGCAGAGTAGCGCTTGACCAAGGATTTCTCACCCAGTCGCAATTGTCGAAATAATTTACTAAAAACTAAGTGTTATCGCAAGGTGCATTTGAACAAATTTCTAATAACAAAATTTTAAATCTTTGATTTCAAATGGATTTTGACAACGAGACATGCGATATATATGTTTTCATTTTTAGTTGGCCCTTCCAAGTAAACGTGTAACGTTCAGTGTGTCTCCGGCCAGTCCTTCTCAGCAAGCCCGTCAAGTTGCCACACCTGCCGCGCTTGGAACGAACCTGGCAACAAGCTTCAATCAGCCTGTCTCTCCACACTGTTCATCGCCGTCCGCCCCAGATACCACATCAGATGACGAATTGGCGGCCATCGATGTAAGTGCACAAGTATTCAGTTTGCATTCAGCTTTATAGTTTTTCCAATAATTCCTCGGCTTGAGCCAAATCAGATATCTATCCAAAGCTTGTCGGCATGGTACCACCATGGTGGGAAAGTGCAGGCCTCGCTGCAGAAGGGCCGCCCCTTCCATGGATGCAGCTATTGTTTGGAACCTGGATAGGGAGGCACGTGTAGTTTTTGGTCCTAAAGTGTATATTTGAATGGATCTATATACTAATATATAGTTTGAATGTAAGTTGTATATGAAATTTGTGATTAAATGAAAGCTTTGGTTTCGGATATAGCCAATAGAAGCACTAAATTTGGTTTATACATTTCAGCTGGGAAACATCACCGCTGTGCCTCAGCCCATAACCCCTAGTCGAGCCCGTGGCGCCGCTTCTCAACAGAGGGCTTCAGTCACACTGCCTGATGGAGACGGGGAAAGACTTGATGAAGTAATCATTTAAGGAATCGGATCCTTGATGACTGATCCTTGCTTCCCCTTTTATAGACGTTGTAGCAAAGAAACAATGAATTTGCACTGTATACTAATGTTTTTAAATTGGCGAACAGGGTGATTATTCTAATATTTGCACAGCTGCGTCTTTCTCTCTGAGCTCCAACTTTGAAAATTGAACAATATTTTAATAGTTTCAAGAAATCGGGGATCTTTTCAGGATAAACCCCCCCAGGCCCAGATTTCGCAAAACTTGACCAAATGTGCTGAAATCTTGGGTGGGTATGTTTTCAAACCCCTGAATACAACTTTGCAACAAAATCGAAGACAAAAAATTTTTCGTTTCCCCTTGGTCCCCCCTACGAATAGAAAAATATCGAATTTCGCGAAATCGAAAAATTTTGCGATAGTTGAACTCAGCGTGGTCGAAAACATACCCATACCTAATTTCAGCTCATTTGGTAAAGTTTTGCGAAATCTGGGCCTGGGGGGGTTATCCTGAAAAGATCCGAAATCGGAACCTAATTCCAAAATTAAAATTTGCTGTCATACACAAATGACTAGGTTTCTGAACGTTTAAAGAGATAGGTGATCGGATATAGAATGTTCACCCTAAATATTTTTGCTTTTTACCTGTATGGACACTATATTGAACATTGCCGATTTATTGTATTGTATTAACTGACCCTAAAATTATAACCGATTAATTCTAATTTGTTTATGTACGCATGTCAGAACAATTCTGATCGGCCTGCAGCAAAAGTTTAAGCCAAGGGGAACCAAATTTTTTTAAAAGTTTGCTGAAAACTTGCATACCGGGGTTTTCAGGGGCGCTGAACAGAAATCTGAAATTGTTTTTCGATTCGGCTTTTCGTTAGCTCAGTACGCCGCCGCCCCGCCCTCTTCGTGTGTTTGAGTTTATGCTTTTCAGGGCTTTCTTTTATAAACGATTCTCTAATCTTCTTAGAGTTCTGAACTTTTGGTTTCAAAACTACATATGGGCTTTATTTTTTAGAGCACTGAATTTGTGGTTTCAAAACTGTTGTGTGGGCTGTTGGGTTCTCAAGTCACAAGTTTCGATTTCGTCACACCTCATTCAGTGGATTACTGCTTTTCCAAGCTAACCGTCGGGTTACCAAAATTGTGCTCAGATTGGAGCAAACTGTATCATGTTCGGTATGTGCTACTGTTAAGACTGGTTTATTGGTTTTGTTGGCATATTAATAAAAGGGCTCTTGCATATTTACTTTGTCTATTTAGTTAGGTTTTGAAACTAGCCTACGAATCAGTATGAATCTGTCTATAGGGGTTAGAAAGGAGTACAAATACGCCAACGAACAGATTGATTTTGTGGGAATGAGAAGTTTCGTGTTTTGTAGTTGGAATTTTTACGTGTAGCCGATAGCCAAGAAATTGTCGTTCGGTTTCATCCCTCATTACGGACAGCTTTAAAGTAATTTGGCTGAAGTTTGACGCATGTATGACATTGTAACAAGGGGAGCGGAAAATCTTTTGTCCTCGATTTTGCCGAAAACTTTATGGGTTTTCTGGGATGCTGTGCTCGAATCAGAAGTCCGTATTCAGGTCTTAATTAGCTCGATAAGCTAAAATTGTAGCTGACGATGCGAGCTTATTAACGAAAAGCGGAATTGCAAAACGGCCTTCAGATTCGCGTTCGCCGCCCCAAAAGTCCCTCCGTGCAGGTTTTCAGCCGAATCGAGACATAAAAGGTTTCTGTTCCCCTTGTACACAAGCCCGCCTCTGTACAAATAAAATTTAAAATTTTTGAAAAATTTCCAAAATTTTAAAATTTTCGTATTTTTGAATTCATCACCCTCCAGTTGGTACGCTTTCAAAATTTTAAAGTTCATTTTTGGATAAAAATCAAAAGTATGGTTAGTGGAAAGCGCAAGTTTACCTTGAAGGCTCTAGATTATCATTAATATTCTGTGGCAACTAAGCGGCTTTTAAACAACGTTTCAGTGAAATTAATTTCTGTCCTCCCCTTTTTTTAGATTTTGCTTACTGGTAGGGTTGCAGAAATGTGTTTACGTTCGTCCACGCTGAATTTGAACTTTAAAATCTGATACTTTCCGAAAACGAAAATTCCTGCATCTTGCACATGAGAATAGCTTTTCTACATTAAGCATCCATATTTTTAATTCCGATTCTAGGTAAGCGTTGTTTGGATTTTTATAGAAAAGAAACGAGCACGGAGAGCAAAGATAAAGAGACTCATAAATCGACTACTGCCGACGGAGTTCAATTATCCATGACTTGCTCAAACTGTCCACATAGCCTCCTTGAAGGCATCGCCCTCCTTCTTGATATTCATGCCTCAATTGAATACGTAAACATCCAGAAAAACACTGGCATGCTTATCCAAATAGGTTCAATTTTGTGGAAGCACAATGGCATTTTGGATTTGCTTGACATTTTGAAAACATTGTGGAACTTGGGAAGGGCGAAGCATTTGCGACAGAAATCTTTAGCTGCTCAAATTCTGCAGTGGCTACCGGTTGCCGTAATTGAAGTCAAGAAGTCAACGTCGGCGAAAGGAAAGTTCTATGTGTTCGAAATTGATACATCAGGTGAACGGCATATGCAAGCTTTAACTTTGATTTGCTGTGAGGCTAAGACCAAAAGTAGCCTTATCAACATGTCAGCCGTAAATGAAATTTGCTCTGGTCTTCTCAAGGCAGCTGGTCTAAACTGTCGGCAAAAAAAGGCTGTGAAAGCTTGTATGACGTATGCCCTTGACCTGACAGACCTTGAAGCTAGAAAAATCTTTGGCATCAAGGAATATAAGAAAACAGTTCAACTGCTTAAAGCGAAGCTTGACCGACAAGCGCATATACAGGCAACATTGAACGATTTGATGCATCAGCAACTATCTTCTTTCGAGCCGCTTACTAAAGAGGTGCTGGATGAAATATTGTCTGATGGCGAAGAAGATTTAAAGACGAGCCTACTTACTTCATGCGACAGAAAAGCTGCTTTAAGCTTTTGTCGTGAACTGAAAAAGGAACATTTGACTGTAGATCGCTGTCTGAAAACAGCAAAAAACTGGACTCTTAATTTTTATTCAGTAGCGACCGAAGTTTTAAAGCTTTTAGACGAAAATGATGGTGGCGCAGGATTGAGTGATGAAGATACTGCCACTGTTAAGAACTTTTTATCTTTGGTTAAGGATATGTTCGAGGCTGGTGGGAGCCCCAACTTCGAAGTGAGAGAACAACTGCCAGGCGATTTCCTCAACAAAGAACAGCTCACCGAGGAAGATTACGAAACTCTTTCTGTTGTTGCTAAGGCTCGATCAGAAGCCGTCAGAAAGATGTTTCATGGCGTGGCAGCCGAGTTTACAGCAAAATGTTGCATGTTAACTTATGAGCGACTACCCAGATTTAAGACTACTATATTGGCAAGATTTCCAGGAATCGCCGAATTTATTGAGAACTTGGTCAAAGAACATGGAGTTGGCATAGATAGGTACAAACATTTATGCTTATAGACTGACCCACTCTGTTGTATGTAGCCTATAACATTTGATGAAATCTGATTTATGTATGTTGCACACCCACTGTAGCTATATATGCGTTAGGCAACACTGTACTTTAATCGCGCGGTCTGTTTGTCAGGGGTATGAGGTTACTGCCGTTTCTGTACATATGATTCTACTCTGCAAAACTTATCTGTATATAAAGCTGTTCATACCAGTGCAAGTGCAGTATAGTCGCCCCTGGCAAGGGGGTCAAATTAATATGGCCGCCTATTTTTTGTCATTTCTTGTTTTGTGGTATTCGAACTTCGGGGCCAGAATGGAAATTTATTATTTCGATTAAAAAATAGCTATGAAAATTTAGATCGTAAACTTAGATGTTTGGACTTGTTTGATTGCTGTAGATTTGCTAGATGTTTGTTTGATTATCCAGCCCCCTGAATCGAAACTATTTTTCAGCTTTGTTAAAAACAGTTACCGTTTCAGGTGGCGAAGACACGGTGTGGCCGTTTTAAATGAAGGTGGAAGTAAATATGCCGGCCGCAATATGTCATATATGGGAATTCAAAGAGATGTCATAAAGTCTTACGAAGACAGCCTCAGCTACGGAGCAGTTTTTACTCTGTCACACCCTCGTTATAGCAACAGATCCTCTGCAAAGCATTATAAATGTGAAATTAATGTCACTCATAGAAAGGTTTACAAAGGACACAGTTCACGGGTACAGTCAAAAGTTTTGATTAATTTTTCAATGTATTCTAGAAAATGTTAGGTAATAATACGTAAGCTGTTATGATTTCCCAAGAATACGACTGTTCACTACCAGCACATATGTTTGAAAGACGAAGTTGGGACAGATATGTGAGATCTACATACATATTGTAAACTTGCATGGGGTTGTTTGTTGCTTCAGCCTAACGTGGATTACCATTTCTCGAACGATCAATATTTGATTTTCAACCGCATTCAAAGAACGGATCTAAGACACATATTCGTCATAAATCAGTAAGTGTAGCCATTGGCCGTAGCGTAAAACAGGGAGCTATAACCACATTATTTTATCTTCTGTCTATTAATACTAATTATCCTTCGCAATTTGAATGACTAAATGAAGAACAGCACAGTTTATCGGATCTTTTGCGCTTTCCCCCCAGCCCTTTTAATTTTTTACCAATAACTTTGAAATTTGGTGTGGGTGCATACTGGAGGCTGATGAATTCAAAAATTAAAAAAGCTTTCGTTTCAGCTTTTCGTTTTCGTTTCCGTTGGTTCAAATCAAAAGTGGGCTGGGGGGGGGGGAGCGCGAAAAATCCGTTTTTTCACCATCTCATCTTTTTGCACTATTTCAGCGATGACACAACCAAAATTAAATTGGATACAACGTCTGGACACTGTGCTTTGGGCAGCGTTATGTATGGTGCTAGAAAGACTACTGGATTAACCACTTACACCGATTTTACAGCGAATCGCCCAAATGAACTTCAGACAACATCAATGTTGGCCTACACAGGGCCAAAATCATATAACGTGCTACCGTTGGCGATTACGAAAGCTCCAAACGGAATTCATAAAACCGTAAGGGTTCTCGTCAAAATTTTCATTGATTCTATGCGTGTACATACAGTGGTGATTTTCATGTAAATGTGTTCTATTAGACACTATTTACAATTTTAGTTATCGATTAGAGTATATATATAACGTGTTACTGTTACTGTTTTGCAGCAGTTCTGTGTTCATGAACAGTTTATCAATTGATTTTGGTTCTGAATCGGTTTTTAGCTTCGCCACTACATATACTTGCATAATAACTATATATTCGTAAACTTGTCTATAAACTGTCGTGTTTCTGTTTTAAGGATGCTACTCAACGCTATGAAGACCTTAGACAGGCTAAAGCGGGCCCCGTTTTAAAATCGGTTGCATTTTACGAAAATGGGAAGCCGAAGCCCATCCAATGTTATCGGAGGGATGGTTCAGTAAGTTCGCAGGCGTCACCTCTTTTTTAATAAAATTTCAAGTCCAGGACCAAATGCGCAAATATACATGCGTTGAACATTCTGCAAAAATCAAACACACATACCCTTTGTGAATACCCTTCAAAACAAATGTAATGTTGTATGTTGATACAGGCCGCTGCTCTTGTTCGGTGGGTCTCACAAGTCTACGCCATGCTCTTGAACATATAAGGTTAAAGCAGTGCATCTTTGTTTGTTTGTTTAGTCAGTGGAATCCCCATACAATTTGCAACCTCGATTTCTGCTGACATTGGAGCACTATTTGGAAGGCCATACCTGTACAATGCTGTCATCACGTTGCTCTGGAGGTGAGAAAAGCCCTCATGTACCTAAAAACGTGTAAATAATTGCAAATGATTTCCTCATTGATTTGGCTCGTGAATTGTTTTTCAAATAGAAATTAAATTAAGAAATTGAAATTAATCGCTTATCTGAAAGCATTTTGTAGTACCCCAAGCTCCGACTATCCCCCCAAAAAATTTAGAAATGCCAATATAGCTTTATTCACAGGTGGTGGTCGTAGCGCTGGCTTTCATTCTCAAAACCATTTGTTTTAGCTAGCCACCTTAATGACGTTGAGCGTTTGAATGCAACGCTCTATAAACGATCCAGTGGACTATTCATACCTAGTTCATTCCATGGTGAAATCACTGCTCCCAGAGAACACTTGGATTTGCCCGAGTTTAGTGATCTTCTCAAGAAAAATTTGTCCACCGCCATTGACCTATATGTGAAGGCTATGGAGGGCCTTGAGTATTGTGGCTCACCTGTCCATGTGGAGGCAGCACAATGCCCTTCTGATGTCGAGTTACTTGCTGAAGCGTGCCGAACCTATTTCGAGAAAAATGGCTTGCAGAAGCTTCGAGCGTTGGAACGTAATAGACCCGATTTGGCCGCAATGAAGTACTCTGAGCTTTTCCCAAAGATTTCTAAAATGATGACCAAACACCGGCGTCATTTGAGTGTGCCTCGTTATCTTTTCTTCCTATATCCGTGTCTAGAGGAAGATTGTATCCATCCAATTTGCAGTGACCCGGAGCGACGAAAGAATTTAGCTGAAAATCCACCCACTTGGTATCCTGGTGGCCCTCCAGTTTATGAGGTTCCATTCCCTGTTCCAGACCCTGAACGGCCCTGGGGTGGTGACTGTTCTCACTGTCATCCCAACTTTTGTGCTGGGCATTACATGCCCGTCGATGAGGAATTAAAGCATCAAGACAAGGCTGTCACGACACCACCTTCGGCTGTCCTTGACACCGAGCTTAAAACGAATTTAGACAAGTTTTATAAAGATGGGCAGTTGGACGTTGAATACATGGCCAATTTGGCCAAAACCCTGCTGCTTCACGTTGAAGAAGTTGAGGCCCATTTCACGCATAAGCTAAATTTGAAAAACACCCAGGCCATCTTAGCAAAGCATGGGAGAAAAAGTCTACGAAAGCCATCCCGGGGTATTGTCCAGGCCCAAAAGAGCGAGGACGAAGGTAATCTAAAAGCCTATAAACTTTACACAATAATTGAAATCATAGTGGTTATGCAGTTTAACAATGAAACCTTACATTTTTTATTTTATCTAAATTTCAGCTAGCGCAGTTTTATTCCATTGTAGATTTTAATAGTAAACATGCTGTTTTGTAGGCTGTTAGCATTTGATGAAACCTGATTTATGTATGCTGCGCACCCACTGTAGCTATATATACGTTAGCCAACACTTAACTTTAAGCGCGCGGTCTGTTTGTCAGCGGTATGAGTTAATGTACTGTCATTTCTGTACATATGAAACGATGCAGCATGCTTATCTGTATATATAGATATTTATTATATAGTACAGTACAGTCGCCCCTGACAAAGGGAGTAAATTATATGGCCGCCTAATTTTTGCCATGTTTTCTACTCTCAGCAAAGAAAGTAATTTTTTCCACGGGATTCGACGTCATTTTTGAACAGAAATCAGTTCTTTTTCATTTTAACATGTTTATTTTATAGATGATGAAGAAGAATCCGATACGGAGCAACTTGGTTTGAGTCATTATGCCAAACGAATTCGGTCTAAACGGCATAGGCAAGCGGAGGGTATACCTGCTCCAACCAATTCGTCAGGCAATGATAGCGGCTCTACTGATGAAGAAATTGCCAATTCTAATGAAATGTTGGATGATAAAAGGCAACGCCAGAACATTTCGCCGGTTAACCCGACCACTGACCCAAATCTGGAGTTAAGCAACAGTTCTAGCTCTGAGGACGAACCTCTATTACGTTTACGTGTCCGTTTACGAGAGTCAAATAAATGTCCTATTCCCCCTCCCAGTACGGTCGGAGGAGCAGCAGCCTCCGTCCAGTCGCCTTCAACATCGTCTGGGACCAAACATCAGTTCAAACCAAGCTATATCGTGCCCTCTGTTGTCAGTTCTTCTCGTGGTGCTAGAGCACTTCGCAGTTCGAAAAAAGGTACAAATAAAACATATCGTTTTTGAATCATGTATGGGCTTGTGTATTAATTAATACTTGAATGAAAATTTCGAAATGACTTTTTATTTTCAAATATTGATCAGCTAGCCCTGTAAAAATGCGAAGGCATTTGTTCACAGTCTTTGAATATATACGTTTCCGCACTTATGTAGCTTTTCATGTGAGTGAGTCTTCATCCCTCCATATATATTTTTCGGTTTCACTCCCCCCCACCTTTCAAACTAAAATTTAAAATTATTAATTATTGAAATTTTATTTTTGATTTCATTAGCGTCCAGTATGCACCCATGCAAATCAAAAGTTATGGCTGGAGAAGAAAAGCGCAAGAGGCCCGATTGCTCTTTCGGGTCTCTTGCGCAATTACCATGTACAATAAATTCATTGGTGGTGAGTGCATATACAATTAAACTGTACCCATCTGATTTGGTTTGTGCCTATTTTTAGGAACATGTCTCACAAGCTCCTTCAACTTGATTTGCCGAGCTTGTTATGAGCCTATCACAGATAGTAATTTCCTGCCTTGCTATAAGTGTGAAGAAGAGAACGTTAACAATGGATCGGCTTGGTCAGGATTTTGGAACAATAATTTCCACTTGAACTGTCTAACCAGAGACGAAACGCTAAAACAGTCTATCATTGCTGGAACTACCAAGGTTATGTGTTCCGTACATGCTGACAAGGTTCCGGGTTACTAAACTGCCCACTGACGGCCACCGTTGAAAGAACATCAATGCTTATATATTATACTTTTACAGTGTACGCTTATTTTGAATGATAATTGCAAAAAAGTCTATTGTATTTTTAATTTGATAAAGGTTTTGCCTTTTTAGCTGAAGTGTCCTCAGGTCTCTAGCATTCTTGGTCTGAATCTAAAACTTTTTACCTTTTTAGATTGACACCGTTGTCTACCAAAGCTTCACTATTAATGGTTTAAAAAAGCGGAATTTTTTCTGTCCAGAATATGAGTGTGTGTCTGAATGACTAGATAAAAGACTACCCAAAAACTTTCAGGCTTTGCTGCTTTACCGTCAACCAAATTTCAAGAATTTTTATGTTCAACTGGATCAATTCCCGCTAAATGACTTTTTAAAGGAGCGGGGGTTAGGTGACCACATGTCCTCCCCTGTCCTAAATTCTCTAGCTGTTTACTTTACTTTGCTATGATTGTTTTGTAGCGTACAATGTTGTAATTATGTTTGGTGAGGAACGCCGGATCTTGTAGGTTGTTTATTGTAACGTATTCTTGTCGTAGCATTGTAAAGCCGGCGGCTTTGAGTATTAAACTTCTTCTTCTTTATTTCATACCTATTCGATTTTAAAATCAAAATTAAATTAGACAATTTCTTACGTAGAGAATGTGCAGAAAAATCAGCTACACACGAGGAAACTAAGGAAATTTCCGAAACAAAATAGAGAAATTGAAATTTCTCTAGTTTAGTGTGTCATAGTAGCTAGCTGTGATCCAGCCAATATGGTGTGAATGCCTATGCGTCGAGTTAAGAAGTTGTGTCAAATAATAAATATCAAACAGTATATTTATTAAACCCAGCAAGTGAATGCTGCAGTCGTTGGTTATACGTTTTCATTGCATGGCTACATAAAAGAAGAATTAAAAGTGAATTGCTGAAGTATCAGGAAGCAATTGATACTTTGACAATTCCTCAATTTTGAGGCTTTGTGCTTGCACAAAGTCATGCGAAGAACAACAAAAAATTATGTAGCTATTTAGAGATAAGATCAGGACCGACAAAGCCCGGCCATGCCCGGCCCGACGGGCCGGGCCGGGCCGCGCAGACCTGGTTTCCAGTCAGGGCCGGGCCGGGTCTGAGGAAAATCTAGTAAGTGCCGGGCCGCGCAGCTTCCAACGAAAAAAGCCCGGCCCGGCCCTGTTCGGCTCTGTCAAGCCCTAACGTTTTTCACATTAATTTATTGCATATGTACACTTTCCAACTATAATAATTGATTTTGCCTTCCTAAATTAAAAATTTCTTGCTTTCTTTGTGTCAAATGAGACTGAATATACAACAAATCCATATTAAATATACATCGGCTTTCGAGTAACAGAAGTTTAATCTATACTACATACATATGTAACTGTTTCAAACTCTTTTCAAACAACAAACAAACAGACATCCAAACATGTAAAACATTTAACTATATCGGTAAATCGACCTCAGGCTAATTTAGTACATTTAGTGCTAATTTTCTTAGCAAGGTAGGATGCTGAAATATATTCGTAATGCACTGTTTTTTGAGAGAACATGGACTTTGGATCTCGAGAATACGATAGTGAGGCAGAACACAAAATTCTAAGTGTCTCAAATCTTCATAGAAGAATTTCTTAAAAATCAGGGCTTTCCAGGGCCGGGCCGGGCCAGGGCCTGAAGTTTTTGACACAGGGCCGGGCCGGACAAACCTAAAATTTGAACAGGGCCGGGCCGAAAAAATCGGCCCTGATCTCATCTCTAGTAGCTTATACTCTCTCTTTCACATAAAACGGATAAAGCGTAGTAAATTTTCGTATCTTTTGCGCTCAACCCCAGGCCTTAAACTTTTGATTTTTAGACCAACCCCGAAATTTTGTATGGGTGCATACTGGAGGCTAGTGAATTCAAAAATTTACAATATTGAATATTTTAGAATTTTTAATTTTAGTTTGGTAAGGGGGGAAACTATGTACACACACATAAACTCCTAAAAGCGTAATAATTCGCAATAATAAAAATTCAATTGTTTTGCAGATATGAAAAGTTTTTTCGGTTTTGGAGTTCGAACGTCGTACAGCCGGTTTAACGTTCCAGCTCCCTGCCAACTGCGCTACAGCCCCTTGAAAATCAGGAGAATTTGGGAGGGTTTTGTGAAAATGTAAACGTTGAAACGTTAGTATTATTAAGTGTGCACTGTTGATAATCGGGTTTCTCCAGGATATATTTCGAAGCATTAAACCCTGTTGTTTGTCACTGAGCGAATCCTGATTGCTTGATGTTGCAGGCGTACAGTGCCCTTATATACGTTAGACAACACGCTTCATCTTTCGGGTCGGTCTGAGCAGCCACAGGTTCTATGTCAGACTGCTGGAATATATCAGTGCAGTATCTTCGGATGTAGTGGAGTGCTACATTCCTTATCTGTACATAGTTCGTGCACTGTGCAGAAACCTGTGGCGCTACACATGGCCGACCCTTTTGTATTTTGTTTGCCAATTTATTCCTTTACAACTTTAAAACTATGCTAACACTCACTGATTGACAATAAATTTGTCATCTGTGAAGGTTCTCTGAATGAGATCAAGCAAGGTTACATCCTCCCTCACTCAAAACATAAAGCAACAGATACTTGTAATCGCTTTATAGCTAAAAGATTTAATTTTCAAAAAAATTTAAACAAGTTGAATTTTTAGTATCTTTAGTTAAAAAATCCTTAAACGTATTGTATGTTTAACTTTCATGAATTATTTAAGTTAGCATTAGTTCATTGTATACATATGAAATTTTAAGAATTAACTCAGAGCTAATAAATGGTTTTAAAATGGGTATTTTTAATTTGAACTCAAAGAACTGTAACTTTATTTTATTTTTTCATTCAGAGAATAGGTCAGGATCACCCAGATAACCTCTATCACTTTTATTTCAATCTTAAAGACATCTTTGCACATATGACCCCCAATTTAACTATTCCCCCCAAACGAGTTGGGGGGAAATAGAGATCCGATTTCAACATTTTTTCCAAAAAATTTCTCGTTTGCCCTTGTTCTCCCTTATCTATAAACAAAGCCTTAAAATTATATAAAATTTTTGGAATTTTAAAATGTTTAAATTTTTGAATTCATGTGCCTCCCGTATGGATCCATACAAAATGTCAAAGCTATTTGTATCCAAAGTTAGGGCTGGGGGAAAGCGTAAAAGAGCCTAAAGTTTCTATTGGTTCTTTTCTATTGTGGAAACGGATACCTCCTACATATTTTTAGAAAGTATAAATAGAATCCATTTTCACAGGGTAATATTTGCAAGGTGTTGAGACTATACGTCTGGACCTCAACAGTTTTATATATCTTTGTTCTGATGTGCATACAGGCTTTTAAATTGGTTGCCCTTTTTCTTGTGTCTCACGAATGTCTCATATGTATCGTAATACAATTTCTCCTAAGGTGGTCTAACAAATTTGTTTGAGCCAATCAAATCGCAGGCACAGAAATCCCGCCTATGTTAAACCCCGCCTTTTTGATAAGGTATAAAACCGTTTGTTTCAGTACTTTTGCCATTTTAGACAGAAGGTCACCTTCGGAAAGGTTTCTCTGCTCACCAAGAACTATAAGACGGAGTGTGGATTTAAGGGCACCGCTTATGGTTTTTGGTGAATAGAAAGCCTAAATTCAGGAATTCAATACTCTCGGCTGGAGTAGCTTCTCTGCTAGCTACAAATTGCATTTGGCTCACCACAGTTTTACAAGGAATGACCGTACGTAAACATTAATGACGGCTTCTTGTAAAATTTGGAGAGCAGAAGTGCTGGATCGTGCGGAAGCCAGTTTTACCTCAATAAACTGAACTATTTTTGAAAAGCTGGATTGCACTTGCTTGTCTATATATATATTCTGCTTTAGATTCACCAATAAATACAATTGGAAGATCATTGCATTTTATGAAACAGTGATCTCCATATATTTTTGGTGACTTCTAAAGCCCATGCCCACGCAATGCCTCATCAGGATTACATTTTATTCAAACTGTTAATTGTTCATATCACATCTATTAATGTCAACTTGAAAGATTGAAGTTCATTTTCCTTTGAAATGAGATGATCAGCTCAAGCAGTTACTTTATGATGCTAGTATTGAAATGTCTTAATTTGTGGGTCACGGGTACAATTACCATCGGCTAAACAATTTTGACGTACAGGCTAGTACGAAATTTACTAAACAAATTTAACTTTAGAAAGTACAAACTAGATACTACCCCAACTGTACATATCAATTAAATCTATAGTTTTGAAAACTAAAATGTGCAAAAATGATGCGGAAAATTTTTACTGTAAATGTTGGAAACTGAAATTTTATAGTTGTTTGGGTCGCCGGCAGGACCTTTTTAACTATTTCCAACTCCTTTCCAACTCCTTTGGGGGGGGACTACTAATGCATACGTCTTAAATAATTCAAGAAAGTTAAACGTTATATACTTTTAAAATTCAAAATTTTTAAAATTTTACTTCTTTAAAATTTTTAGAAAATTTAAAGTCTTCAGCTACAAATTGATTAGATGTATTTGCTGTCAGCTCCATTTGTGCATATTAATCTTGCGGTTACTTTAATACGAGTTTATGTACATTTTTCAATTTGGGGGGAAATAGTTAAATTGGGTATTTTGGGAGGGAAATAGTTAAAGAGATCCCGCCGGCAATCTCAACTGGATCTGAAGCTTTAAGCCAAAATGTATTGAAATTTTAAATGGACGTGTGACAGTAATTTTATATATAGGCGTTGATGACTGACTTTTTCGAGTTTTGAATATCTATCTAAGCAGCAAACAGGTCAACAATAAACTTCTTCACTGCGGAATTTGCCGATCCGATTCATTTCTCGCAAGCCACGGGTATGGGTCAAATAGGACAAACGTACGCCGATCGCAGGTCAAAAATGTTTACCCACGCTCAGCTCTGGTGTACAGCATTCACCTTGAACCAAAAATAAGAATCCTTTTAAAAATCCCTTTTGTTTGGAACTTTAATTTTAATTAGCTTTAATCAGACAAATGGATCGCTTTTAACCCCCCCCTAGCAACAGTTGGTCAAGTGCAAGGGCATATTGCAAGAAATCAACAGGACTTTAGAGCATGATTTATACATCATTGGAATGCTCGATATGTGCTCTATTTAATGGTGTAAGCAATTTGCTGTAGACTGTTGCTATGAAAAGTATATAAATCATGCTCTAAAGTTTTGTTGATCTCTTGCAACAAGCCTTTTTAGTTGAGCAACTTTGGTTGGGGGGGGGTAACGTTAATGACTTTTTCTGTCTAAAAATGTCCATTGGATCTCTTGCGCTTTCCACCAGCTGTAACTTTTGATTTTTCGAACAATGACTTTGAACTCTCGTATGGGCGGTGATTCGTGGGCTAAGTTTCTTTTCGTTGGAATTTGATTAACCCTCTTCATGGTTGTTTTGATTTAGGACTAATTAATTATCAATTAATAATTTATACTAAGATGGATAGCTGTGAAGTGCTGGATTGTTCTGAAATGGACATTGAGCAGTGTGAAGAAGCGGAGGATCCGATATCCATCAAGACTGTCTCCTCAGAACCAATCTGTAAAGGTATGTAGCCACCATACTACTGAGTTTTGTATTTTAAACTTAATATTTGGATCTCTTGAAATGTATGACCAGAACGTGTGAACACTGTTGACATTTTAACACAGCTACTTTATTTAGTAGCAACGATCATTATTATCGGTTAGGATTATCTCATCAAGAAATCCCCCTAGCAGTGAAAACACATTTTCAAGCAGAATGGTAGTATTAGTATTGCTGGTGTCATGGAATTAACAACGCCAATGTTTCTGGCCAGTACTTTTGGAGTGCTTTTAGAAAATTTAAAGTTTTGTCACTATTAATTAAGTTTTTCTGATCATTTTTAAACTAAAGTGTTGATAAAGCAGTTAACGTTGAAACTTAAGAGAAAGCTCATAATTAGTTCGATGATATAAGTGATCAGCTTAAATAGCTTAAGCTTTGTCAACACTTCTGCTGTTTTAATAGGCAAAATCCTGTTCTAG
Organism: Trissonchulus latispiculum; assembly: GCA_030248195.1. Taxonomy (NCBI): domain Eukaryota; kingdom Metazoa; phylum Nematoda; class Enoplea; order Enoplida; family Ironidae; genus Trissonchulus; species Trissonchulus latispiculum. Next base: position 32,184 of record JASAND010029153.1, on the reverse strand, counting down.
TTTGTTTTATACATATAATGTTGATAAATGCTTCTATAATTGTAAAAACACATTTTTAAGCGTATGTATGCAGATTGTCAATGTCTTTTTTCTAGATATTTCAACCTCGGTTATGGCTGTCGAAGTAGCAAAGAAGTTGGGTTCCCTGTCATATTGTGTGGGGGATGAAGCCTTTCTATTCCCGGCTTGCCCACCCCTTACCGTTTTGGGTTGGGCCCGGAAGATCATTTCCGCGGTGGTTAATGCCGACGAGATTGAGTTGCCATGGAGTTCCCAGGGAACAATCCAAAACGGCGAACTTGAGGTCCTTTCCCCCCAAGATCCGAACTTTTTGCACCAAATCAGGGATGCCTTGGTTGCCCAACGGAACAGACTGCCCGACGGCGCGTATTATTATCCGGATTCCCTTCTCCTTCACTTCTTCAAGCATTGGAGATTCTTCAAGGATTCCACTCAGGGCGAATTCCTCCTCCGGGCCAATGACTTTTTGTCCCAAATAATGACCGGTACTCCAATCCGGTCTCACAGCGTCGTTATCCGTAGACCTGTCGCCAACCGTCCACCCTATGCCCGCCTGTCATTCAGCGGGATCATGTGGTACACGCAATTCGTGCCTGCATCATCGAAGGAGGGTTTCTCTGCTGACAGTTCCCTGGATAATGACATTGTTGAAGAGAAGAGCTGCACTTGCCGGGCCAATCTCGTTATTGATTGTGACATCCACGGCGACTGCAGCATAGTCACGTTCTTCTGTGATTAGAGGTAAATGACCATTTTCTGTTTTGTCCCTGATTCCTCGCTATCCAATATAATAATCAAAACTATTGCGCAGTCAGCAACGCGGTAGGTTTTAATGAGAAATAGACCTGCTTGAAAAGCAAATGTGTATCCTGCTTTTTGTGGGGGGTGGATGCCATAAAAGTTGGAATGGGTATTTAAAATTGAAACTCTTGAGTTGGCGAGAATTTGAATGAAGTTCTTTGAAATGGCCCGCAAAGAAAAAAATTGCCCTTTTAATAAAATTGTGAGTCTGACTGTGCTGGTTTAATTTTCCTCTCCAGTAAACATCGGATTACGGTAGTTCCTCTGGGCACTGCCTTTCTGATCGTCCGGTTTACGTCAGCATAATTTTTCTCCTTAAAAATCTATAGTCCGTAAAAATCTAATATAAAAAAGTTTTCAAAATTGTAAAACTAAAGTCTTAAAGCTTTTTTCATCCAATATGGTGTGTTTATGGGGGACCTTGGGTGTTCAAAATATTTTGTATATACCTGACTTGCCAAAAACTTTCCTACATGGGATTTCAAGGGTTCTGAGTCCGAATCTGGAATCCATTTTTGAGTCAGCTTTAGTTGGAAATATATATTAGGTAAAGCTCAAGCTTGTGAAAAATTAAAATTTATGCTTCCGCCATTTACTAATATTTGATTTTGTGCGTTTTAGAAATATAATAGAATGGTGCGCCAGCTTCGATCACATGGTTCTGTTGATCATCTACGACAAGTATGTTTGAACTTTGGGTTGTATATTATTGGATGATTTCAAGAAAGATTAGATCACGCTCACCTGGAATATCTAAAATTTCGGCTGATGTAGCGAAATTAGAATTTTTAATTGTACATATGAGGCGGCCACTGGGGTCCAAAAAGGGACCTCATTTGTATTCCCTAATGAAGCAATTTAGTTGTTTTCTTTGTCCCAGCTTAGACCTAAATTTCTTACCCGAACCCAACTACCCAATAAAAAGTCAATTTAACTTCTCTCCACATGGAAAGGTGTGTTTATCTCGCAAAAGTCGCCCATTTGTTAGAAATGGAACAGACTATGAAATATACAAATGTATTTGTATTACATACTGAAAAACGTTATGAAACTTTTGAATAAGTTTTTAATTTTACCGCTATAATTTTATTTTTTAAGCACATATGTATTTAGGAATAGAATAATGTTACTATATTTTGCTATTTGCAAATAATGACAATTAAATTGGTATTTTTATGCTCTGCATTCCTCTGTTTTTATTTCAGAAATCTAGCCGGTCTCTTGGCAGTCGGCCTGGTCTACTCCGAGGTCGAAATTGCTGTAGATCCGTATATGGCGGTGGTGGTCGCGGGGCCGGCGGTGGTGGAGGCAGAGGTGGCCGCGGACGTGGGGGTGGTCGCGGGGCCGGCGGTGGAGGCAGAGGTGGCCGCGGACGTGGGGGTGGTCGCGGGGCCGGCGGTGGAGGCAGAGGTGGCCGCGGACGTGGGGGTGGTCGCGGGGCCGGCGGTGGAGGCAGAGGTGGCCGCGGACGTGGGGGTGGTCGCGGGGCCGGCGGTGGAGGCAGAGGTGGCCGCGGACGTGGGGGTGGTCGCGGGGCCGGTGGTGGGGGAGGTAGAGGTGGCCGCGGACGTGGGGCTGGCCGTGGGGCCGGCGGTGGCCGCGGACGTGGAGGTGGTCGCGGTGGTGGCGGTAGAAGGGGAGGCCGCGGACGTGGAAGAAGGATTGGAGGCCATGGTGGTCCTGGAGGTGGCAGAGGTGGGAATGGAGGTGGTGATGACGCAATTTGCGATTGCGGACTGTGTCATATGTAAATATGGATGTGCTTTGAAACATTAATTGAAACTGACTTCAAAATATTTTCTGTTTATTTTATTTTTGTATGTATATATGTACTAACTTCCTCTAAATACTCATGCGTTGTAGTTATTGAGCTTTCCACCAAACAAGTTAAGACGAAGATTTTTCAGACTGGCGCTCCCCGTGCCCACTCAATTTTCATTTTTTGTTCGTTTGTCTTCGATTTGGGTCTTATCTCGTTTACCCCCCTTCCAGTACTCAAAATCCTTAAAACTTGACCAAATGCTAAAATTTGGTGTGGGTATGTTTTCGACTACGCTGCGTTCAAATATCGCAAAAATTTTCGATTTCGCGAAATTCGAAATTTTTCGATTTCTAAGGGGGGACCATTAGAGAAACCGAAAAATTTTTTGTCTTCGATTTTGCTGAAAAGATGTATATAGTGGTTTTCTGGGTCGTAGAACACGAATCTGGAGTCCGTTTTTCGATTCAACATTTCGTTTTAAGTTCAGGGTGCTTGCAGCTTTCACGACAAGCTAACGGAAAACTAAAACTCGTGCTCAGACCCTTGTGCATATATTTTCACATAATATAGTTTGGGTAATAATTTGGTTGTGCTACTGTTGTGATGATGGAACACATTATGGGTCTTTCCTATTTATTGCCCCACAGCTGAATCGAAAATTCGAAGAAGCACAAGTTTATGGATTGAGTTGAAATTATGCTAGGGATCTATTGATATTAAAAATGCAAACATTTCACAATTTTAAATGATTTTTTAAATTTTGTAATTTTTGCATTTTTGAAATCTTCAATGGGGATAAAATGGGAAGCGCCCTGCATGAGCTCTACACCTATTTGGTTATCAGTATTACGGATGTATTGAAATGTGCATGAAATGTATATATGAAGTATATGAAATTATAAATTGTGGCAACCCTTGTATATTTTCAGTGGCTGTTGAGAATCACACAAATTTAATAGAGTAGGATTAACATTTATATATTTGAAATATATTGCAGTATTGCAGTAATTTAGTTTATGTTTTGCAGATAAATACTTTTTAATATACTTGTTCAATAGCCAGATAGCTAAAACAAATCAACTTATTGTCTGTGACCATATGGTCTGAAGTTAAAATTTGTTATTAAATTTTATTTAAGCACACTGCTTTCACTGTTGACTACTGCTCTCACTGTCAAACCTGAATTTTTTGCATCTTTCTGCTTAGTGAATTCGCTATTGTTCATCCCTTCCATAGTCCGCGAGTCCCTGTTCACGCAGATATGTACTTTATTCGCTGATAATCGCATTGTCGCTACATTAAAGACAAAATTTCACTTCAAGTTCGAATCTTCGTTTCGGCGTATCTTGCATTTTTAACAAGTCTCCCGCCGAGGCTATAATATTTTATATGTCGGACACTGTTTTGCGGTTACAAACATTTACAAGTTGGAATAAAAGTCAGGAATTGAAATGTCATGAAAGGTTCAATCTGACAGAAATGTGAAGAAGCCTACGTCTGTATTTTTGTGAAATTTTTTTTAAATTTCAGATTTCTTATTTTGTATCCGTGCTTATATGGCCCCACGAACTGGGAGAAAAGCTTACTTTCTGCGCCGCAAAAAAATTAGAAAGGTATTGGCAAGTTTCTCTCCTTCACTATTTCGTTTCATTTTAATGCAGATGAAAAGTTTGAATAGTTTTCACTTTTCAGAAGGCAGGCATGTTCATACGCACGACAATACGTTCCTTCGAAAATTCATTTCAAAATCCATTTCGTTTAAAATATTCAAATATTGTAATGTTGGCCGAGCATCAAGTATCGTGCTCAAACGGGCGGGACCTTAGTGATCCAAAGTTCTTTAAATGCCTTTCGCATTTTAGAATCCACATCTGCGGGAAGTGGCCACTCTAGAGTATGGTTCGGGGAGTCGTCGCAGCCGCCGTCGTCGTTTGGTTGGCTACGCAGCACGCGTACGCAGGGGCAGGGTTACCGTTCGTCCTGGCGGTCGTAATCGGATTGTGGTGGGGCGGGCCAGGAGAGGCTTGCGCAACCGCCGTCGCCTGCGACTAACTCGGAGACAGGGTGGCCGTCATCAATAGCAAACTTAGCGCTTTCTCTTGCATCCGACATGATGAACTGAACTTCTGCTGTATGTTGCTATGTGTATGCAAGTACTCTGTACTGGACAGCAACTGTACCCTGTATATATGTTCTATGCTCTGTGTGTAATTTTTCACTGTTCATTTGTATTGTCTCTACTTGTACGTCTCTTACTTAATACTGTTTCGGATTGAATTGTGTTTTGAATTTAAGCTGACATGATGAATAATTAAATGAAGATTTTAGTGTAGTGATCTTGATTTTTAGGTAGGTGGTCGTGGTGGACATGAGCAATGTCGGGCCGGGACGACATGCATTGTTGTCTGGCCGGAACAAATTGGGTTCAATTTTACCTTCCGCTGGAGCGGGCCAATATGGGCCGTATCGACTCTAAAAAATTGTGTTTTAAACGTTTGGTGACCACAAATTTATAATTTCTGAGTTTACATTCACAAACGGCATTTTTGCAAATGCCACTCAAAAATTAGCTACTTACTTGGTGCCAAAGCTTAAGCATTGATAAATATCACCGGGATGATTCAAAATCGTCGAAGCCCCTAGCATTTATTATGACAACGTGCATAATATTTTGAGCAGGATTCATACAAGCAACATTTGAATACTCGTGAATTACACAACATGATCAAAATTCTTTTCTGCAGTACCTTTAAAAAGGAACTGGGTTTCTGCTTGACATCTATGCTATCTGTTTGCTACATTGAATTCTATTGAATTCTATCACCTTATATTTTGACTTTAGACTTTCCCTAGTCTGCAGGGTTAATTGGGTCAACTTTTATTAACTCAGATCTTTTAAAACTCGCGCGCTAAAATTTCCCTCTTTCAATAAAATATTTTTATCACCTGCCGACACCATGCTTTAATTAAAATAATGCAGTAGTTCCTGCTGTCTACTGCTTAGACTGGGCTTTGAAAACATTTCCGTTTCGTCTGTGTTTTTAGCTCTCAATCTCAGTTAGCGTTTTGTTGATATTGCACAACTCCACTAGAATCTCTAGCTTGTGTGTACTATGTTGAATTAACATTATTTAAAACGATAAAAATTCTTTAAACGATGCCTTGTACCAATGTCCCCTTTCTGATTAGTAGCACCGCTTTTCCAGGTTTTTAACTTCAAAAAAGGCTTGCTTGGATTCGAAACCCAAACCTTCTGACTACCAAGCCAGACACCATTCTCAACTACATACATGAGAAATTTAGTTTAGGTGCTGTGCAGAATGAAAGGAAATTTTAGCTTGCAGCTATGCCAGCCCATTTAAAAAACTAACCTTTTCTGTGATAAAAACTAGTCAGCTCAGAAATTTAAAGACACGAAGCTACGCTTTAAACAGAGCTAGGGATACTGTAGATACACCGTAGGACAACAAGTATGTACGTTTAAATGGATGAGGTTCCTATCAATTCGTAAATTTAGACAATTTTAATGAATTGCCTTGCCATGTATTAATAAATAAATCATAAAAGTATACTAGTAGATTTGTTACCTATTAACCCGTTTTTACAATCTATCAGTGCATTAAGACAAGATTTAAAGTACGACTAAAGTAAAGACAATTGACGACTAAGCAATCACGACTATTTTTGGACGCATTTGTATACAAATGCAATGTTTGTTTGACTCAACAAACATGATATGTCTGCAATTTTCGGTTGTCCACCTCACTCATATCCTGTTCATCAGTTTATTCTCTGAGTTTATTCTCTCAGGGGCTTTTCAAGAAAGGGTAGAGTAGAGTAGAGTAGAGTTAAAAATGGCTGTTTTAACTCGCTTTAACTCCACTCAAGCTTGAGTTTCCCTCTTTTATCTCCTTCATGAAAAGGACCGGGTTAATTTTAACTCTACTCTACCCTTTCTTGAAAAGGCCCTCAGAAGTTCAGTTTGTCTTCAAGGTTTTAAACATTCTCAGCTCTATATAGAAATCTAATCATTCTCAGTTCTTCACAGGAGAAATAATCATTCGTGATGTTTACGTTGGATCGGTTTTATTATCTTTTATTGTCAGCAATAAACAATCAAGACAGCGCAAACAAATACATAGATAAAATTAAAGTTAAATCCAGTGGATTTAGCTTCTGCCCTGCTTTCATGAAGCAACCAAAGGATACCACCAAGAATCCGCCAAAAATCTGCTGAAATCAACAAAGTGAAACAAAGGCATTTGTAGTTTTGATTGTAGTATTAATAAATACATTTCACTGTTTATGCCAAAAACAAATAACATTTGAACAAGTTTTATTTAAATTTCAATATTCATTATGGTTCCCGGTTTTCGATTAAAAGCTTTTGTTCTGCAGTCAACTGTGTGGTCTTCGGCCTGCACAGCGGTTACTTCACAAGTGTCTCCTCACTAGAAACCAATGCATATGCATATATCTATTTAATGTGTGCACAGGTATAGCCCAGTGAGTGACACCACCTACATATATGATTACTGCTATATGTAAAATTAAGGTCAGTTATATATAACATGCTAGCCCAGCTAGCAGTGCCACTATATATTCAGCTGGCCTTGAAAGTTATATGAATTTATATGCAGCTAGCCTTGAAAGTTATATGAATATATATGCAGCTAGCCTTGAAAGTTATATGAATTTATATGCCGAGTGGTCAAGCATATAAGAAGATTACATAACAGCAGTCCAGCTAGTGCGCTTTAATTCAGGCGTTATTCGAATTAGCTGGAAACTAAAGCGCACAGTTGTGCGCTTTAACAACTGTCTAATGCGCTCTAATTTCCAGCTAATGCGCAAAGTTCCTGCACGGGATGGAAGTTTTAGCTTGATAGTGCCATAACAGTAACGAGTTGTCTCAGACGCAGCAAGGAAGACCTACAACCATCGTGTTGCGTTAGTGTCAGCAAGAGTTTATGATAGGAATTTGTAAAATCCTATTATAAACTCTTGGTGTCAGTCATTTAAATGTTTTAGCTGGCTGGCAGGAGCTGAAGCTTGAAACACGGAGCTGTTTAGCACAGTTAAGAGAAGCTGGCATAGGAAAGATTGATAAGCCTGATATGGGAGTTCAGCTGATGGCCCTGTGGTGTACAAGACACCATCGTGATAATGTAAGGACCTTTTATGTAGAAGTTAAACGTGGGAAAATCAAGCTGCAGTAGAATTAAACGAGTTAACAGAGTTAATTTTAACCCTACTCTACTCTGCTCTAGCCTTTCATGAAAACGGCTTGAGAGTAGTTTACCTCTGCGATACCGACAACTTCGTAGAGTTTTCGTTTCGCAGTCTGCACTTTCTCCAGCATCCCTTCCACCACAATTTCGGCCGCCTTTTCACCGCCATAAAGTTGTGACGAAAGCTCCCTGACTCGAAGCCGCTTTACGGTTTCTCTCAGCTGTTTCGCTTTCTCCGTTTGCAGTTTACACACTCCATATTGGCAATTTCTCTGCAATAGAACAGCAACATTGTGACATGCGATGGGAATTTTAAATTTCTGATAGGCAAGTCAATTAATACCTGACAAAGGTCACAATTAATTCTCTGTGTTTGGGTTTTTCTGATAAAATGTTGGAAAACTTTGATCTTGGCAAAATACTGAGCAACCTTTTTTGGTGTTGAGACATTACATCATGAGAGTGTATACAAAGAGCACCAATGATATAGAAGTTATGTTCTTCTTGTCAGCGCACTGCGTGGTGTAGTGCTAGTATTCCCGTATACAGATCGGAAGGTCCGTGGTTCGATTCTCGGCGGAGTCAAATCCTTGCGAAAGGATTAGAACCCTCCATTTTAACGAAAAAGGGGGTTTACCAATACTCACGTGTAAGCTAGTGAGTTCAACTTTGTCGGTATTATTATAGGAGGTACATGTGTCCATCATTAACAAATTAATGAGTTTGGAAGCCTTCCGACTTAAGCTGTATCATTTCAGCCTTAAGGATTACCTTTAAAGCAGCCATTGCTGACTTGGGTAACTTCAAAGTTGGGGTTATCGCTACAGGCGGCGAATTTAGGGAATTTTGACATTGTACTAAAGATAGGCAATAAAATAAAGTAAAGCAAAACGCAAACGATGCTGACATGCTACTTACTCAGTCTTCGAAATAAAGGTCCAATAAAGCAGAAATTGGAATTATTAATAATTTTTGGAGGACCACAAAAAATGAACGGGTAATATCTTTAGGTAGGTGTCATGGGTTTAGTCATAACGAAATGTAGGCCAAAATAATAAAACAATGTGGCATACCGAATTTTGTAGATCATAAACTTTTAATGAAACTTGACAGTTTTAAGCAAAAAGTTGTTTGCAACTTTCTAACTGTTAGCAAGAAACCGGCTTTGATGTTTTGCGCAATGATTAATATTGTTACAAAAACACAAATAAAACGTGGAAGGTTGAAATCAGGATTGAAAGATGTGAAGAAAAGTGTCCAGGGCGGGGATCGAACCACCGAGTTTACAGCTTTAGATTTCAGGAGGAGAGGTAAAATTTTTCTGAAGGGGGGTGAGGGGGGACTCAGATTTCATTCTGACTCTCATTAGGAGCAACAGGAGAGAGAGAGAGAGGAAAGATACCTTCGAAGAAGGGCGGAAAAGGCTTTTAAAACTGTCAGAACTTCTTCTTTTTCTTCTTCTTCTTCTTCTTCTTCGTCTTCTTCTTCTTCTTCTTCTTCTGTAGGTTTAAGTCAATGTCAAAGTTGGAACGTTTTTCCCCCTGAGAAAGAAAGAAAGGTTCCCTGAAAGTCCTAATGGACCCTGACATCCTTAGAGGGTGCTAATCTGATTTGAGTCACAGACTTTTGGGATTATCCTAGGCGCAGGATTTGGCGGACTAAACTTTTATTTCAGTAGGGGAAAAGTGGTAATGAGATCCAAATTGGTCCAATTTTAGGGCAGCTTTAACCCCCCCTCCCCTCAGCAAGCGGTTCAGTGGTATATGTACGTTTTAAAAGTTTGTCCCTACCTAAATGTCTTTTCGAACCAAAATTTTGTTGATTCGCTGGGAATCGAACTCATGCCTGTCTGCTTGTCACACACCTATTAAGGAGCCATTAAGTATTTTTTCATCAAATTTCGAATGTATGCTCCAACAAGCTTGCTCCGATTGTGTCTCTTTGGTGGCCTAATTGGTAGAGTGCTCGTACGTGAAACGAAAGGTTGCCGGTTCAATTTCGGTCGAAGGAACATTTTTCGTTTTTTTGCATAATTTTTTGTTTCTCTACAGAATTTCATTCAAAAATTTTCTTTTTTATTTCATCGAACAGTCGTTTTTTACATTCAGTCGAACGAATGTAAACGAAAGGTTGAAATCAAGAAGAAAAGTGCCCAGGTCGAGGATCAAACTGCGGAGCACATTGTCGCATCTGATCGCACAACAATTAATTGTTTATCACCTTTTATCACATGTTTAGTCAAGTCCTCAAAGCGTTTCCCAACTTTAGCATTGTGTTATGGTGTCTTCATAGTCGCGAACGCAGGTGTACGCGCGTCTGCAAACGTCAATATTATTTTGCGCGCATCAACACGCGTCGACGTGCGTCGATGCGCGTAAACTGGTATGCTACAAATGGGCGCGCCGACGCGCATCGACGCACGTCTACACGCACGTCGACGCTTCCAGTGGTAGCACGGCACCAGGACGTGATGCTACATTTAGAGGCGTCGACGTGCGCCTATGCGCGTCATCTCGCGACTATGAAATTACCATTAAGCTTTAACATTGTGTTAAACTCCATCCATAGTTCTAAAACAGAGGCAAGCCCGTTCGACTTAGGCTCAAAACATTTCCCATTTTGACTCTTTTAATACATCAAATTTAATAAATTAAATGCATCCAAATTGAATTGAATCTATCTTCAACTTGCCCCCTCCCTTGCTTCTGCTTATTAACGTTCTCACTTGTTTGACACAAACGTTCTCCGTTTAGACACTGTGTTTTGCCTCCAAAATTAGTTCAATAATCAGCCAAGACGTAATTGTGTAAGTGTTCAGGTTGACTTTTGTTATAACTTTTTGCTTTCAGCTAAAGAACTGCTAGTTCTTTTGCTAAATTTTGTATTTCGTATAAAAAAGCTTTCCTGCTCTATTGAAAAAGAGCGAGAACTTTAGTATATGAAGCAAACTCAAATGGCTATGCTTTAGTAAATCGAACATATATATATATATATATATATATATATATATATATATATATATATATATATATATATATATATATATATATATATATATATATATATATATATATATATATATATATATATATATATATATATATATATATATATATATATATATATATATATATATACGCTCGCTTTACGTATCTTAAAAGCGACTTCAGTCTACTGCGCTTGCACGCTATGGCTTGAAACAAGTTGCGAGCTTTAGCCGGCGAATTTCTTTGAAGTGAGGGGAGGGCTATATCTGTAGGGAGTTCACTGATTTTGTGGGAAGGGTCAGCCGTTAGCGCACAGAGCAAAGTTTTCGCTCTACAAAGACTATTAGTGTCATACTCTTATGTATTATGTACTCTTGCCATGAGCCACTACCAATTCGCTTTTTCTTGTGTTCATCTTTGTTCGACGTGTAGTGAATGTTACCCGAAGACGAGAGTCTAAAGAATTCTGCAGAATGATTGAATCTGAATTGCGGGTAACAAACCTTTTTTCCTTGTCTGACACAAAGGTTCCAATAATTTTTCTTAGCTGCAAGGCTGGGGAGGTTGTTATACAAGCTCTTCTTGCTCAGAAAATTTCTAATTAGTATAAAATTGTGAGATTTAATGGACCCAGTGGGGTGTCTTCAGACCCTGAGCAGTAATTAATTCCAAAACGTGTCAACTAAATATGGCGTCACTCATTCGTGAAAATTCCGTGGCGTAATTTTGACTGAAGTTGGAACTGGAAATTAAGTTACACTTTATCTAATTTTTACTGAACGCTTGGCCTAAATCCGGGTGTGTAGGGGCTGGGGAAGTAGAAAACCAATACTAAATTGGTAAAACTAACAGGAATAAATTGATAATTGAGCCAATTGATACTTGAAATTGCCAATTGATACTTGAAATTAGTTAAGCCGTAGGCAAGATATATCGCGCCTATTCACTATATAGTGTTAAAAGTTTTAACTTGCTGAGCAATCAAGATAAATTCGCTTACTAATCTCGATTAACTTGGAGCAGTGCAAAAAATATACAGTTTATGTTAACAGTTTTGCTCAAGACTTACGAAATACTCAGAAACTAAGAATCATCCAAGCGGAATTTGACTTTCCAAACCAGCATTTTCTTTTTTCACCAAGGGAGAATTTTGACAAAAACAATAAATTCCAACTTTATTTCACACCTACACAATGCACCACAAACTGTCATTTTTGTACTATTGACTCGATTCCTTGTAGTCAGTATATTATATAAGCTCTTAGCATCAAATCTATCTTATATGCTTTCTTTCTTAGACCAGCATCTTTAGGAAATGTTTCATGTAAATCAATTCTGAGATCTACATTTTTCCCAATTTACATTTCATTTGTTCTGATTATTTTCCCTGGTTGGAAGCGAACGTTTCTGAAAATTAATACTTGAGAAAATTCTGAGCTTACACATTTGTCGGCAGAAGCTTTCTTGCTCCTCAAGTCTGAAAAATTCGTTACATCTCACTCGATTAATGTTTTCAGAATTTGCCCTGGAATTATTTGGGTGTCTACAATTCGTCTATCTAACTTGTCTTGTCATAAACATTTGCTTAGATTACATAAAGCGAAATTAATATAAAAATCGAAAGGTGCCACCCCTCCAAGGATGAACATAATTTTCTGACCCTCCCAGAACTACAAATGAAAAATAAAGTTCTTCTTTAAAACAAGAAATCTTTTACTGAAACAAAGTACATACCTATTTTTATCTTAGTTCAACTAATATTTAACGAAACAATTAGCTGTTTAAAAAATGCAACCGGAAGCTTCCCCACCCAAAATATCGTCAATTTTTGGCTACTTTCCAATATCCTCTGCACAAATTCTGGCAAGAAAAAGATGTTATACTTTCTGAACCACTATGTTGTGCTTATACCAAATGTTTATTTTCTTTAGTCTCAACTTCAACCCAAATAGAGGACATGGATTTTTTCAAAAATGAATTTCAGACATTTACGGGTCTGGGGGGTACCGTGTTTGATTCAATTTAGGACGCCGAAAAGAAGGATAAGTCATTGCCTTTTGCGACCCCCCGGAGACCCCTGAATTTTAATCCTCTCCAAACCTTTTAGCTTCAGCCTTTCACTGGCTAACTTGAGAAGTTTGTCTCGCTCGTTTTAGTCACTTGGTGACCCAAAACTGTCTATCGTTGCCCAATTTGCTGTTCGCAGTTTCTGCAAGAACTCTGTCTTTTACAGGAGTTATTTTAGCAGAACGCAGGCAACCTTGGAGGTCAGACTTGTTATTCGGTTGAAAAACCGGAGTACATAATGATAAGAGTGTGACAGCAGGCAGACTCTCTGTTATCAGCTGCAGGTACATACTTGCCGAAATTGACTGCCGCTTGACCCCTTGCTTCGCCACTGACTAGCCAGTATACTTGCCTATGGTCTCTTTTGTCGTTGTTTGCGGGAGAAGCTAGAAAGCATAAGGACTTTGCTGGTCTGAAATGTGTCTGCTTCGAGCTTTAGAATGCTAAGAGCAAATTGTTTAGTTAAACAGATGTTTTAATACGCAATGGTGGATAGGCCCTTTTCATTGGATGTAAGCTAGATACTCTTCTACAGTAGTTCGAGGAGTGTAATATATACGAGTGTAATAAATTTGTAGTAGTCAAGGCTAATCACTTGGACCCGATTATGGAAAGCTTGTCGTCCAATAAAAATTCGATAATTAAGAGCATAATTAATAGTAAAACACAGTAATTAAAACAATGTTAGATCATTGATTCTGCCCAAAGTAGATCAAAATTCCGACGGTTGCGTGTTTATTGTCTGGAATTTATGGTTGTCCCTCCAAACATCTGTGAACGTGAGACCAGGAAAAGATAGTCATAACTCTTCGTTAGACTGGCTAAATAATTTCCCTTTGAGAGTTTCATTAATCTTTTGAGTCTAAGGTATTAATTTAGATTGCCTGGCCGAAAGTATTTCAGGTCTACTGTTTTTTCACTTTCTTTTCGCCCCCAGGCTTTGGGTACTACTTTTTATTTAGAAAATATACTAATTTGGATATTAAAAACATTGTATTAAACTTTGACCGATCAGGCAAAATAAATCACGATATTAAGATGGTCTTGTGAAAAATTTGTACTCTTTTTATTATTAATAATTATTAACTATTAATAATTCATATAAGTACGAATTTTGTAAGACAATTTTTTCAACAAACTTGTTTCTCCAAAGGAATGTGTTAGAGGTGAAACGCCATCAAGCAACGAAAAGAAAATTGACTCTAACTCCATAAATTCTGTTTTGACCAATTTATCAAAATTTAGTATCCTCTAAAGTTTGAGTCTGTTGTCTGTCAGAGCAAATTAGTCTTGTCCCTACTATACAGTTTTTTCTATTGACCGTTTTTCATAACTAATTTTGCATTTTTTGAGAAAAAATTCTGTCAAAATAATTTTTTCGATATTTTTATGGGTTTATTGCTCTATGGATTTGCTTCATTTTACTGGTGGGTGGACAAACGAGAAAATTTCGAACAAAATCAACACAAAGTTTTCGGCAGTACTTTTTGAACGGATTTTGTACATTTTGTTTGGTTTTTATGTTTGGTTGTATTTTTTACAATACAAGTGCTAGGTACGCAAATGAACAAAACATTTTAATAACAGTGTGTAAAGTAATATGTAACAGATAATAAATAATAAAACAGTGTAGTTGCAACAGTATAATTGGGCACAATCAAATTTTCTTTAAATCTTGTTTTTAACAAATTATATAACAAGCTTTCCAGAAGAAGTGTCTTGATAAACTTTTGATATCAACAAAATGAATTAGGCAATTATAAGCAGCTTCTGATATATATTATAGAGACTAATTTTGCTGACAGACAACTGTCTTGCTTTTTGTGCTCGGCCAATTTGCTGAAATCAAAATTTGTAGCATTCATTCATCTTTTCAGGCAAAACTAGGATTCATCTAAATTCCTCAGACAAATTAATAAGCTGAGCTTTCATTTGCCTAGAAATATTTGTGGCACTAAAAGTCCTGACAAAATGTGTAGAAAATTGTGATCTTCCTATAATCTGCGAGAGAACTTCTTTCTTCAGTCTTCAGCGTAACTGGTAGCAATCCTGTTTGTGGATCGAAAGGTCTGTGGTTCAATTCCTGGCAGTTTAAAAACATTTACTACGAAAAGAGTCCGGGTCTTGAACGAAACTATGATTAACTGTTTCAAGTGTTGAATAAAATTTTTGAACCGTTCAAACGGACGGTACGGTTTCTTGCAGAGCAGGAAATAAATTTTTTAAAATTTAAGATTAAATTAAAAATTAAGATTTTATGTTGGGGTCTCTCGAGATTCCCGACTTTTTGGGCGCTTAGTTGTATGTTTGATTCTTTAATCTCCCATAAATAGCAAAAAGCTATAAATCTAATATACAGTTTTCATCTTGATTTAAATTTTAAAGCATGTATGTAATTTTGATTTTAATTTTTTAGTTATGCAGCCATCATGTGGATTATTGGATAGCTGTCTAAAAATAACGAATAATTTGATATTAACAGTTTAATTGCATTTTAAAGCATTTAATTTAAATGAAATCATATTTCTCCGTTAACACATTGCTATATGGACTTTGCAGACTAATTTTACCCTTATTACTGTTACTAGAAACCACAAATGGTAAGTATATAGTATTAAGATTTTATGATTAATATAAAATTTTAATTTTAAATTCCATATTTTTTATATTTTATTACTGTCACTGCACACAGTTACTTCGTACACTCAGTTAGCCGAGTGGTAGATCGCCAGAATACGGAACCGAGGGTCATAAGTTCGATCCCTGCCTTGGGCCAACTTTTCTACATTTTTTCTCTAATTCGCCTTTAATTAATTAATTAAATTAAATTAATTAAACCAACCTGATTGGGACAAATTGTGACTGTGATGAAATATTTAGCTTAAAGGAGTTTTGAGCTAAGAATTATTAGTCTTCATCCAGTTTTAAAACATTGAGCTTTCGACTGTGAGCCATGTTTGAATTTGTTCTATCTTTACGTATTGTCTTCACTGACCAAGATAGGCTTGGACCAGCTTGCAATTTTAGTCTCAATTCTGGCTGAACAAACCCATAGCAATCAAAAGAAAATATTTTAGTGAATCCAAAATGGTTAAAGAGATAAGGTAGAACGATAAGTGCCAATTCATGAACGTAGAAGCCAATAAGAGCGTAAAAATCCTTGGGGACGCAATGAACCTGCAGATGCTGTAGCTACCCGAAAAAACTGAGAATATGATAGATAACGAAGATGAATGAATATATGCTACAGACACAGTCATACAAGTTAGGTGCGTTCACTCGCTGACCACTCTGCCAGAATGATACTAGTATTCGGCGGCCGTAAAATCGTCAAATCGAAAGGATCACATTAGTTAGGATAGGACCTGTTGCCAATTGTGACCATTTCAACAATTTGTCTTCATTTTCAGCCTTACAATGCTGCTACTACGACGCGAGTCGACGCATGAACCGCCTGGTCTGCCGGACGCCACCAAAACAGACGGATTGGTGCTTCGTGTGCATCAGTCCGCGATGCCTCATTTTTGTGAGTTTAGGCTGACTGACTAAATTCTTGGTAAATAAAATTCTAAGAAAGAAACGTAACCACTAATTTTGGGAAATGAAAAAAAATTTATGACTGGTGAAAGTTTGACTATTTACTGAAATTAACTAGAAAATAGATGGTACTTTGGTGAATAACTGTCAAATTTAGTATCGGATAATGGAATTTTAACAAACGAAATTGAACTGCTCAAGTTTTGACAACTAAAACTATGAAAAACGAATTTAATGGCTGATGAAATGTTGACTACAAAATTACGCATTGCTATTAATAAATTAAATAAATCAAATTATTGTTATTTGAACAAATTAAAATTTGAAAATTAAATTCTGACGAAAACTCTGTTCTGACCAAAAGAAATTCTAACGGGTAAAAATTTTGACTAATGATTTTGACCAGTTTGAACCTAACTATTCAGCCAAGTGAAATTCTGCCAGATTATATTCTGTCTAACGAAGAACAATATAATATTTATTTCAGAGTATAGAATACACCCAATGGACAGCCAATGGTGTCAATTTTGTGGGTCTCTCGGAGACTTGGCCTCGAGCCGGGTGCAATTTCTACTCCGAGCAACTCGGCAACGAGCCTGTTCTAGATGGTCACTTTTGCTTCTGCAATCAAAAGGATTTCTGCAATCGAGGTAAATTGCAATAAAAAGTTCAAAATGCAAGGTTGCAACTCTATCCCAATTTTTAAGACATTAGGTATATACATTACATAAATAACAAGAGTTTGGAAAAACCAAGAGTAATGATAGGAAGATTAAGGCACTGCAAATGCGCTGACAAATATAATATACACCTCGAATCGTCGAATCGTAAACGTCGACATTTTGGAAGGTTTTACAAAATAAACTTTCTACCATTAACTCTAATAAACATTTGCAAAGTATAGCGAATAAATTACTCAATAGGTATTACTATAGATTAATATTACTCAAGATTGCTATCATAAAAGCGAAGCTCATTAATTAGTTTAGACCGTTCTCGCTTCTGGTATATCCACGTTTTCGTCCGGTTGCGCACACTTTCATTAATACTGGCCCGATTTCCACCAATATACAATCCGTCTCATTTTCCATTTTTTCCTTTCAGAGTTCTGGAACCCCCAGGCGGCGAATCGATCAAGACTTGAGAGCTCCCATCGATCACATCTGGATCAGGGATATCGGGAATCCAGTGAACCCAGTTCCAGATCAATTATCGATACCCGACCCACGAATGGAACCAGCCCCGCGGCCCGAACTGATCTATTGATCACATTTGTGATCTCTGGGGCCGCCGTGCTTTTTGTTGCCTTCTGCTGTATTATTGCACATCAAAGCTGCATACTATTGACATGTGTCTATATGCTGTAAACAGTTTACTAAAGACTGATTGTTTAAGCTAGCATTAGTGATGCTTTTCAGGCACTGAAACTGAGAATTTATCCACTATTCATGGATTGTAATTTTATTTATAATCTGAGAAAGTTTTTGGAATTCACCAAAAAATCCCAAGTGCCGAAATATGCTAACGGAGTGGTAACTTTTGGCTAAAAGTTGTAAAGATTTTGAAAAACTAAATATCTGATCTACAAAGAAGACAATTTCATTTTTACAGGGCAGTTTCTGGGTCTTTCCTATTATCCCCCCCACAGCTCTGAAGAAGTACCGAAGAAGCATATTTTGACTGATTGAGTTGAAATTTGGTAGGGGTGGGTTTTCGCCTTTCGGACCTGCTGATTTCAAAAATGCAAAATTTTTTAAATTTAAAAATTTTTGAAAAGAATTTGCTGAAAACTTGCTTACCAGGGGTTTTCTGGGGCGCTGATCACGAATCTGAAATCAGTTTTTCGATTCAGCTTTTCATTAGCTTAAATTAAGCTAAATTTTTAAGCTTAAGATGTAAGCTTATCCTGAGCAAACGAAAAGATAATCGAAAAATCGATTTCAGATTCGTGATCAGCACCCCTGAAAACCCCTGTAAGCAAGTTTTCAGCAAAATTTTTTCGGTTCCCCTTGGTCCCCCCCTACCAAACGAAAATTTTTTAAGATTTTAAAAATTTTTAAAAAATTTGATTTTTGCATTTTCGAAATCAGCAGGTCCAAAAACCCACCCCTACCAAATTTCTACTTAATCAGTCAAATTATGCTTCTTCAGTACTTTTTTGGAGTTGTGGGGGAAAATGGGAAAAACCCCTGTTTCTAACAATTTTTCAAGAATATTGGGGACTTTCCAAATTGGGCTATGCTAGCTGAATTTGAAACTGTATGGACACACAAGAATCTTGCTTTTAAAACAAAGCTTCTTTATCTATAAACAGACACTATGCGTTATAATCCCACTACGTCCTCTGCACACTATCGGCTGATCCCCTACATAAATTAAGCCTGCCTTAACCCGTCCCTATAAATGTACGGGGTCCAAACGGGGAATCGTGGTCAATATACAATATACATATATACATGTTAAACTTGGAGGGGGGCCAAGTGATGGTCGAACCTGTTTTGACTGCTTCCCAGCTGAGAATTTAACCACCACTATACCCTTGTCGGGGCGCCTATTACACAAATTTCAACATTTCGCGGGCCATCTTAATGCTGATACTTAAAAATAACAGGGAGACCAACACAGTTTATTTGGCATCGAATTAGGAAGTATGTATACAATTAAATAAAATTAAATAAGAGTACGTACGCATAATTAAAGTATGCATGTATAAAATGACTAGTAAACGATAAAAAACACCGTCCATTATCCTGTAAAAATGTAAAAAAATCTCAGGAATTCTTAAAAACAAGTGAGCACAAATATTAATCTCTACAGTACCAAAAAAGACTTGAGTAGTTAGTGTACAAGACTAGTGTTATGTAAAAAATATAGGTCTAAATTAGCGTCATTATCATGCACTATGAAATGGATATTTTTCACTGCACTGATCTGTTAACACCGCATCCAAACCACTGATTACCTGAAACAAAAAAGACTAAGTAAAACTAATTATTATAAATAAACTAAAAAATAATAAACAAACGAAAAATTTTTCATTTCCTCAAATTAATATGTACGAAATTTTATTAATTTTTCATTTCCATTTCGCAGATAATTAGGTCTCAAGCGCTATGCCTTGCCTCTAATTTAGGATATTCCTTACTGGGAGAATAGCAAACTTCCAATTCCACACCTACATTGCACAGACTACATGTCAGCAGCTATTTTACTGTATTGCATACCAATTAATTCAAAAAATTATTTTAATAGGGTAAAACTAATTAACCATCTCATACCTCATCAACATTTTCTTTGCTGAAACAAAGCGGAGGTTTTATCTTAATCACGTTGCCAAGGGGACCCTCATTATTCAGCAAAATAAATCTACTCTTGAGACTGAAACAACCAAAAGTAAAAATACAAAGATGCCATAAACGTATAAAATAGTAAACAAAACGGAAATTAAGAAATGCATTTCAAGTAGCAATAGAATCTTAAATTCTAGTAGATCCTTTGCAAATAATAAGGTCATTGAAATTATTTAGAAAATGACAATTTTTGTGTACAAAAAGACAATGAACAAACTTTTAAGGCCTTTAAAAAAGATCGCCTTATTTCAACGGAATCAAAGTGTTTCAGAAAGGGGCTAATCAAAAATTAAAATCTAAAATCTAAAATTAAAAATCTACAATCTAACCCATAAATGATATCCTTGGTTTCATCTTCCGATAGGGCTGTGCGATCCGCACGATTTGATACCAGATCTATCCCGATGAACAAGCCAAGACCCCTGCAAAAAAGGAAAAATGAAAGATAATGATTTCTAACAAAAGAAGTCTTTAAGTTGAATGTTTTCTTAGCTATGTAAAACACTACGCAGTGGTTTCGTATACAGTATATTATATAGCCATTATACAGATTTAGCTAAAGTCGTACAATTTACCAAAATAACATATAATCTAGCCCCCCCCTCCCAAGGGCTGAAGCTAAACCTAATTTTGGACAATTTTCTTCGAAGCTTAACTATTCGAATTGAAAATTAAAAAGCTTCGAATTAACTCCCCTTAAGGACAAGGCTCGGAACAGATTGGTTAACATTTCCAACACAAGTTTATTTATTATAAAGCATAGTATTATATGGCCCCCTAACTCTCATCTGTTTCTAGATTCTCCTGATTACACCAAATGTCAAGAAATGTTTATGAAAAGTGACACCTACATATATTTTCTGACTTTCTACTGACTTTCGAATTGTTTAAAAACCAACCACGTGCTAACAGTGGATGACGACACAAGAAATTTGATATACATTTAGACAAACAAAACTTTTCGGATAGATGTAAGTTGTGCAGCAACAGCTGGGTCTATTTTACTGGGGGGGGGCGGGGGGGGGGGGGACGCTCCCCCCACTTTTTGGGTTACCCACACTCGAGCACCTCCCCCACTTTTTTGGGCTTCCCCCCCCACTCACCTTAAGGTGCCCACAAATTGCCAAATTTTTTGGATCTTTGGTCAAAATTTTCAAAATCTTTCCGGCTTCGCCGGAAATGTTTGGTCAAAAATCGCTAATAGTTATAACAGTGTATGTGCAAAACGGGCTATTTATACAGCATTTTTAGCATTTTTGGCCCATTTTATCCCCCCCCCCAACTTTTCGACCCCCCCACTTATTTTTGCCTAAAATAAACCCAGAACAGTGAGCCCCGAAAAAGTTTTCAATTTAATTTTAATTTTAAACGCACCGCTAAGTTAGACATAGTTGAATGGAACAATAATTAGTATCTGTAATCTGTTAGCAATAAAACTCTATCATTTTTAAATAAAATGCAAAAGTCCATAACCTGAAGTTTTTAATGCAAAGTATATACGCATGCTTGCTTTTTAAAACGAATGCATAGAAACGAAAATCAAAAAAGCTGAAAAATCGGAACTGACTAAAACCGGTAAAATAAACCCGGCAAACAACAAAATATATACCACACTTGGAGTGATCAAAAAAAATTATAAAAATGTATTTATTAGAAGGGCTTCTTCTAATTCTTCTAGAAGAATTAGAACACGTCATGAGCATTTGGTTTGATTATATATATTATATATTATATACCCTTAATTTGATTATATATATATAATCAAATTTAAATATTATATAAAACTAAGCTATCAGAATTTCGATCTGGAAGATATAGAAGAAAAAATAGGTTTGATGAAAGCAAAGACAGCAGCTGCAGATGTTGAAAGTTTACATGGAATAGGTTTAACGCAAATGTAATATTTAATTGAATAATTTAATAACAAGTACGAAATTTAAAAAGTTTTACCAAATTAATTCTTACATGTATTAGAGTTGTATTTAATTTTTCTTTTACATAGGTTTAAATTGCCTCCAGTAAAAAGAACCGTCTTGAGAAGAAAAAGAAAGCAAGCATGAGTACGACAAACTATGTAAAATTCATTACAGTCTTACGTGCTGTACGGAGAAAAAATCGTGGAGTTAGAAAATCATACTTTCGAATTTTTCTTAGCACCACCTTCAAAGCTTGCAAAAGACTGCTCCGGGTACCCGGAGCTCCAAAGCGCCGGAGCAGAAGCCTGCTCCCCGCTTCGGTCGGAGCACTGAAAATCGGAGCTCCGGCGCACATCACTAATCTGGATGGCCAAAATTTTGTTGAAAATAAAAATTTAAAATGTTTTCCGGCTTTGCCTATGCTTTACCTAAACACCATTTTTAACCTAAATCCAGGCATTTGTGAGATGTTTTAGCATATCAGCCTGTAAAATAAGGCAAAAATACTAATTTTTTAGCTACTTTTGGCAATAAGTCACCCTTAGGGCTTCGAAAAAAATCCTAAAAATACCCTGATAGATAGGTAATTAAAATGCAAATGTGGATAATTTAAATGCAAATGTAGGTAACTTAAAATGTACGTATAGACTACGTATAGCAAGAGTACATAATATAAGAATGTGCCACTAGGCACACTCTATGTTATCAGAGCAAAAACTACTCTGCACGCTAACGGCCCACCTCCCGCAAATCAGACCCTAGTGACCCCCGCAAATCAGACCCTAGTGACCCCCGCAAATCAGTACGTACCTAGTCGAAACGGGGGTACGCTCACTCGCTCTATGTTTATGTGCTTAAGCTCGAAAACACAAGCAGTGTGTTAGCGAATAATGTGTTAGCCTGCTTCGAGCGTTAGAACACAAACATAGCGCACAAAATTCTTTGAGGTGATGGGTCTAATTTGCGGGGGGGGGGGGTGGGCCGTTAGCGAGCGAGCAAGCATAGTTATTGCTCTGATAACATAGAGTGTGCCTAGTGGTACATTCTTATATTATGTACTCTTGACTATAGATACGTAGGTGTTTTTTTGCTCGGACACTTTTGCGCTCTTCTGCGCACTGCCCCAAAATTTTTTGCGCAATTTCCAAAAAAAGTGCGCATGGCAGGAAAAATGCTAAAATTTAGCATAAAATTTGTTTTGCATTTATTAGTAATTGAATTTCTGTTTTGCATTTATTAGTAATTGCATGACATTTCTACAATGTTCAGAGCTGTTGATTATAAGATGCCAGAACTTAATGGCTGAATAAATTTGCAAACTCACCTAATTTTGCAACGACGGGTCTGGGGCGTGCAAAATACTTTTTAAAATAGCAACCATTTAACTACACGTACGTATGATAATCTTCAAGTTTTATTGATATAAAAGTAAATTTTTATTCTGTAAATTTAGCAAAATAATGAAACCTTTTGGCAATTTTTAAGTTGTTTGCCACCTAAGAATCCTCACTGCTTTTTATAAAAATAAAAATACACGCTAGTTTGAAAATTACGCAGTTTTCGAAAATTACGCGAAAATTCCGACATCTGACTCAGTACGTAATTTTCAGGGCTCAGCCCAGAGCATCTCTATTTTTGAATGCTTTTTGAACTGTCGGTGGGTGGAGAAAACACGGATAATAACATACGTAAACCTAGCTGTCACGGAACCTGTAGTTAAAGTTTTGTACACTTCTCCAAAAACTGCAAACTAAAATTAAAATTTAGCAATCAGCTATTTCATAACTTGAATATGTAATGCGCGTTGCACATATATACAAGCTAGAAAATCACACGTCCTTTAGGCCATGGGTGCTTGTATATTAATGCTAGCATGTTTACTGAAAGTTAGGTCGCAACTTAGCGATAAACCAGTAGCAGGCAAGTATGGACGGGGGTCTGGGGGCGGAGCCCCCCAGGAAAAATTGGAGATTTTTTGTGAAATTGAGAGCCAGGAGCAATTTTTCTGAGCACTTTGAGCAACTAAATGTTAGTAATTTTCTCTCCGTGTCGCTAGAAAAGGTGCGCACGCGTGCGCACAAGCCCAAAATTTTTTGCTCATTTCAGAAAAAAGTGTGTCATTGCGCACTTTTTTGAGCAAAAAAAAACACTGGGTATACGTAGGTCAAAACTAAGCCAAACCAACCTAACATCCCCTATGACATAGTGCTTCTGCTGTAGTTCACGCAGCCGGCCCATAAAGTAGGAGCCAACTTCATGCGCTCGTTGTTGCAAACCTTCGGATTGGATGACACTAAGAACAGCCTGAGCAGCAGCCGCAGATACGGGGTTACCGCCATACTGAAAAAAACAGAAATTAATAGAAAAATGGAAAAAACGTTACCACACACAAGTTGAAACGAAGGCCAGCAGGCGGATCCACGAGGGATACAAGGCATTAATCATAGAGAACTAATGAAAAACGCCTGCCTGCAGTCACTAAGGCTGTTGCTGTGCGGGGCGAGTCTGGGAGAGACCCCCCCACACCTGGGTGGGGGGGGGGAGGGTCGCGACAATTTTATTGAAAAACGCTTAAAAATGGCTATTTTTTGCGGATGAGCTAAAAATTATGCAATTTCTAATCTAGTTTCAGGCATAGAATAGCTAAACAACGCTTAAGCAGACCGAAACATCGGTGATGTCGGAAAAGTGTTTGTAAATTTACCCACAAAACTATTTTCCGGGCACTTTTGGGTTCTGGGTGGGGAAGGCCCGAATTCTGGAAGAAGCCAGAAAATTGCCATATTATAGCTACGACACAAAAAGGTACGTATTGTAAATTTTAAATGTAAGAGCAAAACTATTTTTTAAACCGATCTCATGAGAACACCCCCACAACCCATTCCAACGGAAGCCTTAGGTCTATCACGAGACCCTAGAAAAACCAGTCAAAATGTTTGTCCCAGCGAAAGAAGCTTCTGATAAGAGTGTTTGATTAGTAACTAATATATATTTCATATCTGATAAATTGATAAATATAAAGCCAGTAGTACAGTACGTACACATACAAGTTATGCAACACTGATTTCACTGTGCAAAAATATATTTGACAAAAAAGCAGCAAAGGTATACATAGCTGTCAGATGCTAAGTAAGCAAAATGTGTTGGTACTACCAGGAGTTGATACTACATTTAAAATCAAATACACAGTACAGTAAGAAAATAAAAGCTAGTTCTATAAAAGTGCTCGCTTCGAAAATCAAGCAGCATTAAGAAATATTCGTTTACATCAAAACACTCAATTCGGTCTTAAAATGAAAGACTTCCCCAAAATTTGCAAAACGACAAATTGCAGACAATATGTACCCAAAATATCCACTGTTCGCCCCAAATTGAGAGCACAAAATAAGAAAAGGTTTCAGGAAAAAAACCAAAAAATTTTCTACATTTTCTAAAGAGTAAAAAAGCCCCCCCCCGCCCCGGAAAAATAAATTCCTTATGAACCTACACTTTTTCCACGCACCGTATTAAAGTATTGCATCCCACCGCTACCAAAATTATCCGCAATCGGTCGTGTGGTAACCACGCCCGCTACAGGAAAACCGTTACCCATCGGTTTACCCATCGTTACAATATCCGGGCACAGACTGCTGTCTACAAGCAATTAATAATCACCATGCAATCACTCATTGCACGCAAAAACACAATATTAGTGCTTGCTTGCTTGCTAGAGTGCAGAGATAAGATTACGCGTAAGTAAGAGTACACTTTAGTTTGCCTAAAATATACATAAAAAAGAGATAACCAATGAAAACGTAGTATTAAACTAATGCAGCGATAGTAAAAAATTAAATTAAAAAGTAAAATTAATAACTAATATAAAACCAATTTAGTCTAAATTTCGTAGTTTTCGAAAGGAGTGGGGGGCAGTACTTGATAATTCTAGAAGTTAAGAATTTCGTTTTCTGGAACTTAGGCCCTATTTCTTTAAAGATTATACGGATTAGATTAAAATTAATCCGCATTAAAGAAATAGCACCTCGGATTAAACGGATTAAAATTTAATCCAATGAGTTAAACGAGCTAAACGGATTAAATTTAATCCTATTTCTTTAATGCACCTAGGATTAAAATTTTAATCTAATCCTGTTTCTTTATTCACACTTCGGATTAAAAAATGGAAGAGTTAATTTAAGCCGACCTGCTTAATCGCTGTATCTTTAAAGATTAATTTTAATCCGTTTAATCCGTCGCCTGCATTTTCAAGTAGTTTTTAATCCCCGTGCAGCTACGCGGATTAAACGGATTAAAATTTGGCGGATTAAAATTTTTAAACGCTGTTTCTTTAATGGCGGATTAAATGGATTAAGATTAACTCGTTTAATCTGCGGATTAAAAATGGTAGGATTAAAAGAGTTAATTTTAATCCGTTTAATCTTTAAAGAAATAGACCCTTAGTAGCAGTGGAGAGCATTTTAGGGAACATTTCCTAAATTTTGAAACACAAAAAGATTTTCAGAAACGTACCAAAAAAGGTTAAACAAAGTATGTGTTATGTTTTGAAACATTTCATTCAAAGGTTACTTTTGAAACAAAACATTTCAATTCACAAAAATGTTTCATAAGATAAAAACCTCAAGGCAACAACGTTTGAAAATTATAATGACAATGCTTCGGAATGGGAAAAATGAGGCTCCATAAACAATGCAATAAGCAGTTTATTTTTACTCTGAACTTCAACCTTCCCCCGCCCTTTGGTAAAGGGAAAGACTCACATTTGGAAAAATTAATAAATTTTTCACTGCAAACTCCCGCTTCTTCCCCCGGGAAAAGAAGTTTCAGAAAACTCACATTTCAAAAAATTCAATAAAAAGAGGGATTGTTCCAGAATTTACTAGAAGAGCGCATTGCCAGCCAAATGAGACAAATATTTTTAGGAAATTAGCTATTGGACGAAATATACTGGCGTCCGTTCATGATTATTGTTACACTCGAAATGTACGTTAAAATATTGGTATACTTTCGCAAAAAAAGCAAAAAATAGACATTATGGGCCTTTTCGCGCAGCGAGCTAAACGAGTCAGCGTTTAAACATTAACTCAATCCTTTTCGCGCACAGGACTGAAAAAGTTAAACATTTCATTTTGACTCGACTGGAGGGGTGTTTAAACGAGTTAGACAATGTTTAACTCTAATCTATTCGGAGGGTTAAAACAGTTAATTTTTAACTCTACTCTACTCTACTCTACTCTACTCGAACAGGGCCCACAGTCTGTCCGTGTCTACAAAGGAAAACCAACCTTGCTCTGCCGCCGTCGTAGTGGGCAACTGAGACTGAAAGGCCCAGAAATGGGATCCGCAACGACCGAACCCGGTCTGAACCTCATCGACTACCACCAGACCACCGGCCGCATGAACGTACCTGCAATTGTAGGAGGAAAAACTGTGTAAGAAAATACGAAAAAACAGGCTATTTTTATTGTATGTTTAGCATTTTAGCACATCTATTGCCATCCCCCACACTAGTGGTCCCCCACATTTTTGCCTAAAAACCCCCCCACTATGATATCTTTCATAATTTCGCATTATTTGAACATAAAAAGTGGGTGATATTAAAAACAAAACTAAAAAAACTGATCTGATAATTTGATACAACAGCAGTAGTAAAGGTTGAAAACGATTCAGAGAAAGCAAAAAAATCGTCTTTACTCTCTGGTATTGTAGGCTTATTTTTTTGGCCAATTCCTTGGAGGGAGGGGCTCACCCCAAATCGAGAAAGGCAGATTTCTGTAAAAAATTGAGGACGTATATCCACAAAAATCTGCCCAAAATCGCCAACAACAACTAAGATTAGGCGTTTCCATAGCTACACTAGCGGAAATGCCGTCTCAAAAAATCCGGAGGGGCCGAAAAATGTATTAGTGCAAATATAAGGAAGAAAACACAGGTCTACCAAAAGGTAGACGTTTTTGGCACATGAATGGTGGCTCCCCTAATGGAGGAAGCCTGGCTTTTTCCTACAGGGGAGGGGGGTGGGATGGGGGCGCCCCCCCAGGATTGGGCCTTCCCCCCAGAACTCTAAAGTGCCCGGAAAAAATAGGGTTTTGAGGGCAAATTTTCAAAAATTCTTCCGGCGACGCCGGATTTTTAGGCATTTGAAAGCAGTTTTAGCTATTGTAAGCTTAAATTTAGGTTAAAAATAGTTCAGTTTTTAGCTCAGAAGAAGCCAAAAAAGCTATTTTTTATGCATTTTTCGAAAATTTTTCTCCCCCCAGACTTCTCCTCCAGGAATTTCTGCCTAGGAAACAGCCAGGAAGGGGGGGGGGTGGGTAAGGTCGTCAAATGGGCCCCCCCCAAAACAAAAAATCAATCTATAATAATGCTGTCTGGAAACAACAGCAACTAACTTGATCACATTTTCCAAAAAGCCCGGCGGAGCAATCACCTGACCACCACAGCTGACAAATGCCTCCATAAAAAGGGCAGCCAGCCGTTTGCCCTGGCGCTGAATCCGGACTATGGCCGATTGCACTTGGCCAGCGTACAGTTCACCGGCACGCCGCAGCGCCACAGGATCGGACAGCGCGGCGTCTGGCACGACGCGATGCAGACCACGATAGACATCCGGGCAGGGAACCTATAAAAGGGAGAGAAAGTTTAGTGTGAAAAAACTAAATTTAAGTCAAAAACTAAAGTATGTAGAACAAGAACGAAAATGTTTTACTGCGAAATAAGGTGGGGCGGGCGGAAGGTCAATTTCTGTGGACTTCAAATTTGCAACCAACATAGTACATATTGATGACTGTACTTTTACTTTAATTCACGAAAATTCCAGACACCATGAAGTCAACTAAAATAAAAATTTTAAATTAATTCAATAATTTAAAATTTAATCTTTACCATTAACATTAAAGAGCTTACAACATGAACATAGTCCTCTGGGGCACCCTTGCCACCGCGACCCATAAATTTGTACGGACTAAGATTCATGACAGCAGACAGATGGCCATGATAGGCACTGAAACAAAACTGTATAAAATTTGATATCACAGAAAATCCTTCAAATTGATAAAGGTAAAAACAGCTGCCTGTTCACGGATTCACAAGGATGCAAGGACATCAAATAAATATTATATCAGGCCGAAACGTGAACACCCACAATTACAGACCCACCTTTACTCTGGGACCGGTTTCGGACCACGGGGATCCTTCATCAGGCAGTTCCTGTTGCTTCGACGCTTCCTCCTCCTCTCCGATAAAGTTAAAGGACGCAAATGTTGAAAATTGGGAGTCGGTGGGCTCGGGGGGACGACGGGGGGCTGGGACGTTGTCGGGACACCGGGGGGAGGACTGGGGAGCAGGGCCGGTGGCGGGAGGGTAGGGACAGCTTGGGAGGGCAAATCAGCAGTAAAATGGATGCCAGTAACGTAAGACTCTGCTGGTTCCGGCGGGGACTTGTTGAACCGCAACTGATGTTCCCAATTAATTCCAAACGTTTGCAACCAACATAGTATATTGATGACTGTACTTTTATTTTAATTCACGAAAATTCCATAATGATACTGACTGTCCGTTTGGAATTAATTGGGAACATCAGTTGCGGTTCAACAAGTCCCCGCCGGAACCTGCAGAGTCTTACGTTACTGACATCCATTTTACTGCAGATTTGCCCTCCCAAACTGTCCCTACCCTCCCGCCACCGGCCCTGCTCCCCAGTCCTCCCCCCGGTGTCCCGACAACGTCCCAGCCCCCCGTCGTCCCCCCGAGCCCACCGACTCCCAATTTTCAACATTTGCGTCCTTTAACTTTATCGGAGAGGAGGAAGCGTCGAAGCAACAGGAACTGCCTGATGAAGGATCCCAGTGTTCCGAAACCGGTCCCAGAGTAAAGGTGGGTCTGTAATTTTGGGTGTTCACGTTTTGGCCAGAAAATCCTTCAAGCAAACCCAAGACTAGGCGCGCGACTGGGCTTATTCTAGGGATCTTTTTTGGGGGGAAGAATTTTTGAAAATTTTGCTTTCTGAGCAAATTTTTCAGGGCAAAATTAGATACCAAAAAGGGGACACCCTCTGGTTTGGGAGGCACGACTTTTGGGGGGCCCAGCCCTCCCAACTAGAATAAGTCCAGGGTGAAACAGGCAGAAATAGTAAAATAAAAGTAGATGAGGTTTATATAAAAATCCTCTAATCAAGCTAAAAATACATATTACAAATGCATACAGTAATATTATGACAAGGGGTCACGCTATAGGACACAACGAGTTTCACCCAACATTTCCCGAAATCTTCGCGAAAATTGGGAAACATACGTAATGATCAATTCCGTGAATATGGCAGCCTAGAGAAAAATTTTCTAATATAACCGGTTTCGACATTTCCAGCGAAAATGTCCGGTGCCCACTACTTTACTCGTCTGGCTTTAGTTTTAGGAGAATGTTAACCTAAGGTTACTTACTGATCCAGAACAATAAATTCCGTTCCTTTCGTATATTCCGTAGCAATTCGCATGGCCAGATCGTTTGCTTCAGATCTACAAAAGAAATTACAAATACAAATATAAATACAAATTCATAAATACAAATATATATACATAAAAAGAAATATACCATGTCAAACATCTGCCTACACATTTTGTAGAAATCACAATGTTGAAAGAGTCTACTAAAGACCAGCCCAGACACCAACTCGTAGAACTGCAAGGACTTGTCTGTCTGTCCTAAGTAAAGAATGAAAGAAAGTTGCACACTACCAAACATTTGGAAAAATACGGCACCTGACGGGACTTGAACTAAGACTATTAGTCAAGTCAAAAAACCCGAATTATGCACCTGAAACCAGGAGGAGGCAACTTCTTGTTGGAAGCCCGGGGAGGGGGGCATACACGCGAAGTGGTGTAATTGTAGGTGTACCCGGTACACCCTAATTTCTGGGAAAACCGCGCAGTGCGCAAGCAAAATCAGAGGGACCGTGCAGTGCGAGCAAAGCGAACGCTGCCTTACAACGCTGAATTATTCAAAGAAACCAGCTTTGCATATTCGGCCTATTTCATTCATTTCTACAACAACGCGAAAGGTTCAGAGAGCTCTGTAAAAAGCACATTACAGGCTGTGAAACGAGTAAAAGAGGAGTAGAAAATTCAAGACGGGTCTGCATACCTGCAATTACTGCGAAAATGTCACCAGCGCTGCTATTTTACCGTCCTTGCATTTTCTCGTTACCCTTCCCTTAACTGTGCGGGAGGGGGGGCAGAATGCGCAAAATAATTTCTGGCACACCCTGTTGAGAGAGACCAAGTCCAATCGTATATATATATATATATATATATATATATATATATATATATATATACAAGAAATAAAAATGCTCCTCTGGACAATGAAAAAGTAATATGGGTGATGTTGCAAAATCAAGAGAGGACTAGTCTTTAAAATGCTTAATATGGGGCTAGGTTAAAAAATAGAAGAGGACTAGGTTGTGAGCGAATTAATATGGGCACAGCTTCGCCGAACAACCCATATTCGCGGTTTGTAAATGTAAATTATTATGCATATCCACGATACATTTGGTTTATAGTTCATAAATAACCTACAGCTACGGTATGTGCTCGAGCTTCATTCGAACTTTTATTTTAGCAAACGTTTTCTTCGATAAATGCTTCATACTAACCAGCGCACTTTACGTATCCATTTATTTATATATACGGAAAATTTATATTCAAGAATAATTTAGGACTCTCCCACGATCTTCTATTTCCTCCTGGCTTGGACCAATAGCTTTAGCATCATATCCTTAGACCTCTCCTAGTAGTAGAGCCTGCGGTACTTCAACACAACAAAATGATGATAATTTACGTATATATTCCTAGCAGCTAGTCTAACAGTATATACATCCAAACAGCTATATTCGATGAGTATTCAACTGCTTAAATTTTTTATTGACTGACATTGATAGCTCTAAGCTAAGACGGAACGTGAAATTTCCGCGAATATGGGTTGTTCGGCGAAGCTGTGCCCATATTAATTCGCTCACAACCTAGTCCTCTTCTATTTTTTAACCTAGCCCCATATTAAACATTTTAAAGACTAGTCCTCTCTTGATTTTGCAACCTCACCATCACCCATATTACTTTTTCATGCTCCAGAGGAGCATTTTCATTTCTTGTCCTTCTGGCATTTTAAAGGATCCCTTTCCAGCAATGCGGTAATGGATACAAGGAGCTTGAACAGTGCCATGCTAAACGAGCGTAGTCGATTTACAATATATGCCCACAACAAAACGCTGTTTTAAGGGGTTTGACCACTGATCAATAGGCCCCATAGACCGTAGTGACCACTGGTCACTCCCTCGATTTCGGCAATATGCCCATTGAAACGAGCGTAGTGGATTTACTATATATATATGCCCCCAACCAAAACGCCGCTAAACGCTGTTTTATGGGGTTTGACCACTGGTCAATAGGCCCTATAGACCGTAGTGACCACAGGTCACTTCCCTCAAATTCGGCAATATGCCCATTGAAACGAGCGTAGTCGGTT